>QEOT01123595.1:0-65359 GCA_003123785.1 Pterocarya stenoptera
AACAAATCAAATCCAATCATTCACGGGTCTGATTCTATTTATTTGGATGCCGTGAAGCTGGAAAAAGAAAACTCCCGGAACGTGTTGTTACATTAGAAGTGCCAATTAACACCAGGAATTCTTGTAAGCTAACAAATCAGACCAAGACGACAACCTGCTTTATCCAGTCAAGTCTTTCTTGGGTGAAAAGGCTAGTGAAGTGGGCATTTGAAAATGAAGTTAAAACCAAGATGTTCTGTTTGGCTTGTAAGAAAATGAAGTTAAGTTTGACAATATATTCGAATCATTTAGGGCCCAAGAAAAGAAAAGCCTCCGCCCATCACTCACTCTGTGTCTACCGAAACACCGAAAATGCCAAAATACATTTGTATAGGAGAAAATTTTTTCCTTTTCCTTACTATCATGTTGGGACCCAACCGGAAAGGGAGTGGGAAGAAGCAGAGTAGATTATAGTACGTTCTCTAGAATCCATTTCCATCAGTTCCCTCAGGTTTCTCAACTACCAAACAAGCTTATATATATATGTATATATATAATTACATAAGTACTATGGCAGGCAGGAGACTCCTTTGGGGTCGATGTATACGAAAGAAATGTGAGGGAAAAAATACGAAGGTACAGTGCGTCGGAGGAGAGGGGAAAGGAAAGGGGAGATAAATGAGAGGGTTGATTCTATAAATTAGCGCACACAATCACA
The DNA here is from genome assembly GCA_003123785.1 of Pterocarya stenoptera. NCBI lineage: Eukaryota > Viridiplantae > Streptophyta > Magnoliopsida > Fagales > Juglandaceae > Pterocarya > Pterocarya stenoptera. Next base: position 698 of record QEOT01123595.1, read on the forward strand.
CAAGTCTTCTACTTGTCGAAATGTTATTGGCTGGTGTAATGTAAAGTTTTTCGCCTTACCGGCCAGGAGCTTTTTCCTTCATTCTTATTTGGCAATGACCCTAAAATTATATATAATACAATTCGTGTTTTGAATCCTAAAAAACAAAAAAGAAAGGCATCCACACTCTCATCACCATTTCATTTTATGAAAACGATTTCCTGATGATCACCTTGTGATCCATCTGCTATGCAAGTTTTGTATGTATGACAACTGAAGTGCAAAGATCCCGTTTGGCTACAGTCTCGATGCATTTTTAGGCTTAGAATGCTCTCTAGCTTTGCTGAGTTCTAGGGTAGCATACAAGTGGACAGAAGTAACAGAATTTAGAATAACTTAGATTTCAGAGTTTTTGGATAGATTTTTTTTCAAAAAAATTTGGGTTTAAAATGAGAGATAGATGCATAAAGTAAGTTGCATAATATTTATTGAATATTTAATTAAACATTATTAAATATTTAATAAATAATATTATACCTACTTTAAGTGCCTATCTCTATTACACTCTAAGCAATAAATTTAGATGATTGATCTAAAATGGAATATCTTAACATTCGTAGGATATATTAATCCCCATTGCATTTTATTCTTATTTGGCAATGACCCTAAAATTATCATACAATTTGTGTTTTGAATCTTAAAAAAGAAGAAGGAAAGGCATCCACTCTTATATATCCTCATTTCATTTTATGAAAACGATGTGTGTCATCTCACCTTGTCTATCTGCCATGCAAGTTTTGTATGTATGACAATTGAAGTGCAAAGTCATCATGTTTGGTAGTATCGATGCATTTTTAGGTTTAGAATGCCCTCTAACTTTGCCAAATTTTAGGGTTGCATGCCAGTTGACAGAAGTAACAGAAGTTAAGTTAGCTTTCTTAGACTAATCTATCCAAAAACCCTAGGGCTTAAAACGAGAGATAGATGTTGGAGGATATATTCTCATCCCCTCCTCTGGGTTGGGCCTGATTGAGACACTAAAACCCATCCTGACCTGAGTTGCATCTCTCTAGTGCACCCAGAAACAATCAATGCAATTGGCCTACGAACCGTACAAGACCCACTAGCCCATTAGCCCCTGAGCCAACAGGCCCATGTCGACTTTGGCAAACAAAACCCACCAATTCTACCTCATTCTGTAGGAATACCTCGCATTTGAAGGCCGTATCCATCAAACAAATGGAGATTATGGACAGCACCCATGCCTATGACAGAATGCGTGGGAAGTGACTGTTCCGCTACCTTCCGTCAAAGCATGACCTAGGATGCCAAGCCTCATTAAAAACTTGATAAGTGTACGAAAGTGAATTGTAAATACCCTATTATTTGACTAAAATACTGAAATGTGAATAGAAATCGTAGAAATTGATTTGTATTTTTGAACTTAGGTTCTATTTATTTTAGATATTTCTAAGCAAATTTTTATGTTTAATTTCAGAATTCATAAAAGAGAACTAAAGCTTAGGTAAAGCCCGTGACAGAAATTGATTAATGAAAATGCTTTGACTATATTCAATTCACAGATTAAGCTTTATTGTTTAAGATTCTAGAATTGAATTCTCTATTTGCTTTGGATATTATAAGTTTGAGACAATTATATTAAATCTTGCTATGGTTTGATTTTGTTGAGCTATAGGATTATGAATATATGATTGCAACTTAAACAGGTTTTTCATACCATTAATGTGATCTTTTGTGACATTATTGTTTGTGAACATAGTGTTGTCTTTAGATTTGATATTCCTTTTTATACATGAAAAATGTGGTTTGTAAATGAGGAATAGATTCTAGAGTTAAATTTATGAAATTAGATGAGCATATAGTCATATCTTTCAATTAGGAATTTGCTGTTATAATTCTTAATTGTGTATATAGTTTGGATTATAAAAGTCAAAATATTGGATACGGTTGATGGAAACCTGAGACTTTACTTGCCTTTTTATTCGTGTCCTTATCTCATTTTAATTACCTGTTTTAGGTAGAATTGCAAATACTTTTCATATTCTTGTCATTTGATCTTGACCTTTACGCTTGCATCTTATAGTGTTTATTTTGTCTCCCTATGTATTGACACCTTGAACTATACCAGAACACCGCATATTAGTTCGGCCGTAACCAAATTTTGGCACCGTTACCGGGGAGTACAGTGTAAGAATCGATATAAGGCATAATTTACTCCAGCAACGTGTAAAGGTGGTAACTTCGTTCCCTCTTTTAGTTAGCTACATTTTTTTCTTTTCTTTTTTATTTTGTAGTATTTTTTTAGTTTTTAGTTTTTTTTTTACCTTGCATGCACAGATATAGAGACTCCTTGGATAGGTTTGTTGTAGGCCTTTGCTAGAGTTAGAATCAATTTTTTTTAATCCTTTATTTGACAATCCATCTAGTCCCGAAAAAGTGAGTGAACACAAAGATCAACCCACTAGAACTTTTCAGGACTACCTCCACCCTACACGCACACCCACACCATCATGCATTATGTTTCCAACCAACACTCGCCAACTTGATTTTAAACCAGGAATGATACAGTTACTTTCCACTTTTTATAGTTTAGAAAATGAAAATTCTTATTTGCACATCAAGGAACTTAAGGAAGTAGTTGCAACTTTCCACAGTCATTGAAATTATCCAAATACCCTTAATTATGCACGTTAATGTTAAACAAAAGTTTTTAGCACGGATTCATAACCAATATAAAATATTAATAACATTAACATAATAATTTGGTTATGAAGAGAAACCATTTGAAGAACTCTTCAAATGTAAAACCCTACGGAGTAACCAAACCCAGGAAAGACAATTTTAATAATTGCAAGTAATACAAGTAAAACGTTTACAAAATCTTTGTAACTAGACACGTTTACCCAAGACATGCAACCCGCTTGTCTTCTACCGCAATAGGTAGTTAGAACCTCTTACACTCTCGAATCTTTTTTTTTCCTACTAGAACCTCCAGTAGTTGAACTTGAACCTGGCAACTCCCCCTTGGAGTATGCTCTCACTCAATCCCACTGGCCGAGTCTTTTTGGAAAATCCTTCTCTCAAAAATTTTCTCTTGCACGATCTCTTGAAGTTCTATCCAGATTTTCAAGCTCTCAAAATACTTGTGAATATGTGCTGCTCAAGTATTTTAAAACCCTCAGCCGAGTCCTCTAGAAATAGGCAATGCTGTGATTGATTTGGAGAAGGATTCTTCTGATAGGTTTATCCAGAATCTTAGTAAGTTACGTTGCTAACTATTTGCAAACATCTCGGATTGGCTCACTTCTTCTGGATTATATCGAGTTCAAGTCTGTTTCAATTTTTTCAATAAAGTTTGCATTTTATCTCTTCAACCGACTCTTAGACTTGATACATTCATAAGACTCTTGTAGACTCTTTTCTTATAATATAAACAAGATTTTGATAAGAGTTACAATTTAAATACTTATCTTAATCGGATGCACTCCTAGTGTCCTATTTAACCTTACATTCATCTATACTTCATTTTTAATATTTTATTTTTCCTTTCAATTTTTCTAGTTTTTACTTTTTCATATAGGCCAAAGACATGATACAAGAGGGGAGAAAAATAACCAAAAGAAAGGGGAAAGCATGTGGTTTGCTTTGATTTACGGAAGCACAAAAAGAAAGAAAGAAAAAGACACCTCAAGCAAAAGCCAAAACAATTAAAAGAAGAAAATTGCTTCTTGCAATCGCGTGGGGGAGTCGGCGTGCAATCGTGACCCATCTGGAAAATGAAACAGTTTTATTTTTGGCAAAACACATTGCGACCCATCCGTCTTCCTTATACTCTCCTTCATCGCACCCGTTTCTGCCCTTCTGGCAAAAATGTTGTTTCTCATTCTCTCTGAAGCTTCTTTTCTTTTCTTCCACAAAGAACACTTCCTTCCCAATCACTATGGCCTTCATCTTCACAGCTCCAAAAACTTCCTTCCCTTTATCTTCCTTCTTCGCAACCTGAACCTTTGTTGCCTTGCCAAGATGCAGGACCATATGTACGATACTTGAGTTTTGCGTTTTCCATGTGTAGCAAGCTTTTGTGCCAGCAATTCACAGGAAACAATATTTAGATAACTTCCATAGTATTCAAATGTAAAGGAAACAAGATATAAACAACAAACCTTTTCTCATTTTAAAACTAGCTCTACACTTTGCCTCTTCTAGCCTGCCGTGACTGGAGCTCGCTTGGAAATATCATTTTTGGTTCATAAGTGAATTCAGATAAATGGATCCCTATAATTGTTAAACAATGAATGAAGAAAACTGGTAAACAAGAAAAAAGAAAAACTTTTACTACAATGTGTCGAAGTATGGGTTTACGAAGAGAGTGAGAGTAAGAGAACAAATTGATTTGCACAGATCCTTCACAAATTCTGCAATCAACCCTTTTATATTACGATTATTTACCGTGCAGTTCTTTACTTGTGAAGAAGAGTCATAGAAAGTCATGGAATAGAAACGAAAATTTTACATGAGCATGGAATAGAAAAAGAGTGCATATATTTCACTCCTTTGCTTAAAACTAGTAAAAAATGGAGGGAAGAAAAGAAAAACGTCTAGACGACTTTGTTTCAAGATCTGTTGTCTCAATATATATTTTTTTAATTTGGTTCACGTGACACTGACTGCACAGCAGTTGCAAGCAACGATTGTACGTAGAAGAGCTGTTAAAAGAAAGGAAAGACATGCGGGACCCAGTTGTTTTACAATTCCTTCCATAATGGACTAAAAAGTAAAAAGGCTACGGGATAAAATGTTTGAAGGAAAACCCATGCATGCTGCATATTTGGATCCACCCGATAGTCTTTCCATTCCAAGTCTCTCAATTTTTTTGACTTGGGATCGGTCCCAACTTGGCCACCAATGTCTTTATGTAATCAATGGTATAAAGAGCACCTCACGTGGAGTCTGAACCAAAGGTGGAAAAAGCAAGAAACAAACAAATACTTTAATATCATGCTTGTTTAACAACCATGATCCTATTGATCGTGGTTGTCCACACCAAAACCACGATAAATATATAGGATTACGAAATGTGATAATACATGTCTTCTTTAACAAATATTTTTTCTAACATAAGACTAGTGTTTTGAATAGGCAAATTTTTAACTTTGTATTAAAATGATAGTGAGACTTTGTATTAGGCTCGGGAGAGATTTAAAAAGTTGTTGAGTGATTGAGCTGCATAATTACATATTTTATATATTTAGAACCAATATATTTTTAATTATTTTATTACATTATTATTAGTTTTAAATAGATACATGGTTAAGAGATATAAATCTGAGTTGTGACTTAAATTGATTAATAGCATGATTTATACTTAATTTTATAACTTGTGATTAAATAATATTTCTTTACATGCATAACATATTTTTAATATGTTATTCTTCCTTTTAATTTTTCTAATTTTTACATTTTTTTAACCAAAAGAAAGGGCAAAGCATGCGGTTTGCATTGATTTACGGAAGCACAAAAAGAGAGAGAGAGAGAGAGAGAGAGAGAAAAAAAAAAAACAGAGAGACCTCACGCAAAAGCCAAAACAATTAAAAGAAAGGAAAGACATGCAGGACTCAGTTGTTTTACAATTGATCCTTCCATGATGGACTAAAAAGTAAAAAGGCTACGGGATAATGATTTTGAAGGAAAATTACCCAAGCATGTTGCCTATTGGGAACCACCTGATAGTCTTTCCATTCCAAGTCTCTCAATTTTTTTGACTTTGGGGATCGGTCCCAACTTGGCCACCAACGTCTTTATGTAATGAATGATACAAAGAGCACCTCACGTGGAGTCTGAACCAAAGGTTGAAATAAAAAGCAAGAACAAGAAATATCCATAATTTTTTACTATTCACACAATTTCTACACACCATATTTTTTTTTATTTTTTTATTTTATCAAATATTTATTATATGAATAATGAATAGGAAATTTGAAATTGTTTAAAAAGAATAAACTCAAAAACAAAATTAAAAAAAATATTAAAAAAATTTAAAAATTTAAAAAAATGTAAAGTGTGGAGTGTGGTGGAGGTTATGTAGCAAAACTCAGGTAAGAAACAAGGACTTACGTACGCGGCAAAGAAATAAAAAAATACCTTTAAGCATGCCTAGTTTATTTTCGCAAATGAGATGAATTGAGATTAACATTAAAAAGTTGAAAAAAATATTATTAGAATATATTTTTTAATACTATTTTTGTTTTAAGATTTAAAAAAGTTGAATTGTTTATTTTATTTTGTATTGAAATTTGAAAAAGTTGTTTGGATAGTAAGTTGAAATGGGATAATTTGTGAATAGTAATGAGATTGTTGAGTTGAGATGAGATAAGATGATTTTTGAAATTTTTGTGCATTTGGATTTAGAAGTGATCGGATGAGATTGTTTTAAATTTTTGAAAATTTGATAAATGTGGGACCCACCAATCACTGCACAGTATTTATAATGATTTTGTTTTATTTATAAATATATTTATAAACAAGTAATAGTAATTAATAAATTTCCTACCCAAAATTACATTTTTATAATATATTTCATAATAATATTATAAGATAACAATATTTTTATAAAATTAAATTATTTTTTATAAAACATCTTACAATCTGTCTTATATAAATCACTTTATTTTACAATTTCATTATTATAAAAATTATGTATGGGCCAATCATTTATTAAAAAAAATCTGTAAAGACCTTTAAAATTAGCCATGCTAATTTTTTTTTAAAAATGCACTACAAACAAATTAGTATATAAATAAGTAATTTACTGCGAGACCCATTAAAAAATATATTTATAAATATATTTTTTTTGTAATGATATTATTTTATTTATAAATAAGTAATAGTAATTAATAAATTACCTACCCAAAAAATCTTCAAATCACATAATTAAAATTACTAAATTTTCTAAATGTATATTAATCAATTATTCTTGGCATTTACAAAATGTATAGAAGGTCGTAATTCTAAGAAATTGACATGGTTTCTATGGGTTTGGAGATGTAAAACGCGTATGGAAGGTAGAGCAAAGTCGGTGGAGTCTTTATGGTTGTCTATAAAAGCTGTCATTGCTTGCGGCTTAAAGCTGGAAAGAAATTTCTTGTGGGTGATGAACAAGTTTTAATGGCCTTTTCAATTCCAGTAAAGGGGCCAAAAAATAATCGAGTTTGTCTTGTGAACTAGCAAAAATCGGAGGAGGGTTGTTTTAAATTGAATGTAGATGGGAGTTGTTTGGGAAATCTTGGACGTATAGGGGTCGGTGGTCTTATTCGGGATGATCAAGGGAGATTAAAATTGGCTTTTGTGAAAAGATTGAAACATGGGACGAATACTATGGCGGAACTTTTAGGCCTTTATTATGGTTTGCAACACTGTCTTGAGTTGGGATTGCAACAAATAGAAGTAGAACTTGATTCTCTTTTAATTGTTAAATGGTTCGAGAAGAAATGTTGTGGTCTTTGGTATCTAGAAGATTTTTGAGAGAAAATAATACAGATGCTCTCCAACTTGAGGCATAAGGTCAGGCATGTCTATCGTGAGTGTAACATGGGGCAGACTACTTAGCGAGGCTGGCTTCTGAGCATGATTCTGGGACGTGGGTGCACTTTAGCGATATTCCCCATCGGCTAAAAGAGATTTTAAAGATAGCCAGGTTGGGGCTGCCTACTTTGTGTCATTAGTACTTTAGTTTTAGTTGGTGGTTTTTGAATCAGTCCAGGTTGGTGTATTAGTTTTTGGATTATGTTTTACGGATTGGTTTTTTTTGGTTTGGTTTGACCTTTGGTATTGATAAGTGTATTGTTGTTACCACGGTTTTCTTCCGCCATAGATAAGGGTTTTAATAAACTTGGGATGAAGCCACAATTGTTTGTGGCTTCCGGCTCTTCAAAAAAAAAAAAAGCTAGAAAAACCAATTTGTATGCGTATACTATCCTTGTTGCAATCTGCATAATTGTACTTACTGCATTTTTTAATAGAAGAAAATGGGCTTTCCAATATATTGAGAAATATATAGAAATAGTGCAGATTGCAGTACTCCACAATGGAATGGTCTCTGAGTCAGTGATATACTGAAGCATGTGCAGTGAACAAACAAGTGGAATGGTCTTCAGCATGGATTTTTAATTAAGCAGATAAAAAAGAAATTCATGCATGCATGGGCGTCTAGATCATCAAAGAAGATAACGAACAGCGGACAAGTGGAAGAACTACTTGTCACAATGAGATAAGATTGCAAGTTCATGCTGTCTGCAATCCAAACCAAGTTGCAAATTCTAAAGTAATTAAGAGCCCAGGTACAGAAATTTTGCAAAAACCAAGATCTGAGCTAAACACGTTAAAACATAACACATGCCAATATGCCATTGCCGTTAGGCTTGACCAAATGGCAATATATAAGACGAATATGTGTTTATATAAATAAATATATATATATATATATCAATGAGTTTCTTTTTTTGGATTCTTTTTATTTTGAATGTAGAAAGGTTGCTGAAGGCGGCTTATTGTTCTAAGTTACGGGCTACTAAGTGATTCTACAGGTAGTAGGTTTATTAGTAGATAATATAAAGGAAACCAGTCACATTTAGAAAGGAGTGGATATGGTCAGATCTAGAAGAGTACATTCAACAAGAAAAAGTCTTAGATCAATGCCTTGGTTTAATATGTGGTTATAGTTCCTTGAAAAGGATAGCCAGAAAAAATAAAACTGGGGTGGAAAAAAACATATATTTAGTGCAAAAATCGGGTGTTGTTGTTGTTGTGGATCAATATTAATAACACGAGTTCGAATGAGACAGATCAATAGATTCGGATATAATATTCGTAATGAGTTTGTTCAGTTCTTGCAAGACGTTACCTAAAAAGAAGATAAGGATCAAAATAGTCCCAAACAGAGTCATCTCTGAATTTAGGGATAAAGTGCTCAGCAGTAATACCAACATTTTTCTCATGTAATTTAACAACTAAAACATATAGATTATAAGCCGGAGGGTTCCTAAGAAATGGATGAATAGTGTAAAGAACATAAATAGAAATGAAAAACAGAAGTGGAAAAATATTTCATACCTTCAAAGTATTACAAACGTAGCCTTATATACACTTTAATAAAGGCGGGAAAAGTAGTTATAAGGTTAAAAATGTATTTTAGCTCTAATACACCCTCCTCAAGCTGGAGCATGAATATCGATGAGGCTCAGCTTGGACATAATGGCAGAAAACAGTGGACTGCCTAGAGCTTTCGTGAAGCAATCAGCTAATTGATTTCTTGAAGAAGCATGCATTGTGCTTAGAAAACCATCTTGAAACTTATCACAAACAAAATGACAATTGATTTTGATATGCTTCGTACGTTCGTGAAATACAGGGTTTGAAGCAATATACAACGCAACTTTACTATCACAATAGAGAGAAACAATTGCTGGAGGCACTTTAAGATTTGAAAGCAATGAGGATAGCCAAACTAATTCACAAACTGTGGAAGCCATTGCTCGGTACTCGACTTCTGCAGAGGATCTCGATACTATAGCTTGCTTTTTGGATTTCCATGATACGAGAATTGCCAAGGAAAATACAAAAGCCAGTGAGAGATCGTCTACTGTCCTGACATCCAGCCCATTCTGAGTCAGTAAAAGCACTCAGTTTGAGTTAAGAATTAGTAGAGAAGGAGAATCCCTGGCCAGGAGCAGATTTCAAATATTGTAGGACACGATATGCAACATTTAAATGAGGCTGCCGAGATGAATCCATAAACTGGCTAAGGACATGCACACCAAAGGTAATATTAGGTCTAGTGATTGTAAGATATAGCAAACGACTAACCAATCTTCTATAAACTTTGGCATCCTCAAGAAGAACACCTTCACTCCGAGACAATTTCAAGTTTTGTTCCATGGGAGTCTTAACTGGTTTACTTCCCAAATATCCAGTGTAGGATAATATCTCCAAGGTGTATTTCCTTTGAGTAAGGGATATGCCTTTGGAGCTGCGAGCAACTTCAAGTCCTAAAAAAAAATTCAACGGACCAAGATCTTTCAATTTAAATTTATCATCAAGGAATTTCTTGAGATTGTCCACTGCAGCAATATCATTGCTAGCAATTAATATGTCATTGACATATACTAATAAGGCAATAAAAGAAAAGCCTTGTGACCGAGTGAAGAGTGAATAATTAGCTCTTGATCAGACAAAACCATATAGAGTAATGATGGAGGAAACCTTGCAAACTACTGCCGAGATGCTTGCTTTAATCCATACAAGGATTTATTGAGCCTGCAAACTCTAGTGTCTCTTTTTTCACCAAAACCACAAGGTATGAACATATATACTTCTTCTTTCAATTCACCTTGCAAAAAAACATTGTTGACATCTAATTGAATAAGATGCCAACCTTTTGTTGCTGCAATGGCTAATAAAGACTTGACTGTAACCATTTTTACAACTGGTGAAAATGTATCAAAAAAATAATCCCTTCTTGTTGAGTAAAACATTTAGCTACCAGCCTAGCCTTATACCTTTCAAGGCTTCCATCAGACTTAAGCATAACCTTATATATCCATTTGCATCCAATTGAATGTTTTCCAGGTAGTAGAGTTGTCAATGTCCAAGTCTGATTCTGCTGAAGTGCATTAATCTCTTCTGCCATAGCAGTTCTCCAATGGGGATATTTTACAGCTTGATGATAGAATTTTCGCTCAAAAAGTGATGAAATGGCTAAAGAATATGCTTAGTGTGGTGAAGATAATCGAGTATAACAAATAACAGATGAAAGGGAGTATTGCTTACTTGATTCAGGACCAATAAAAGGATGTGAAGATGGGATAGAATAAGCATTAGAAGTTGCCAACTGACAGTGGTAATCCTGCAAGTAGCCAGGTGGTTTGTATGTTCTCAATGATCTTCTACATGGAGGTGATGAATCTGGTATAGTGAGGATTGGGATAGAGTCGATAGAGGAAGGAAAAGAAGCATTAAAAGAGTGATTATGACTAGAAATATCAGGAATTGGACTAGGAAGGACAATAGACAATGATGGATTCAAAAAAGAGAAGTTATCAATGTTATGTGAAACAAATTTGAAAGGAAAAATCTACTCATAAAATGTAACATCTTTGGAAACAAAAATGGAATGATCATCAAGGTCATACAATTTGTAACCCTTAGAAGCAAGTGGATATCCAAGAAAAATACATCTATGAGCTAGAGGGGCAAATTTAGATCTGTTATGCGTAAGAGTAGAAGCATAACATAGTGAACCAAATACTCTTAAACGATATATGATAGTGATTTATGGAAGAGCAACTCATAAGGAGTTTTATTGGAAATAATTGGAGGAGGAGTTCTATTGATTAGATACACGGCAGTGAGGATGCAATCACTCCAAAAGATCAATGGAACATTGGATTGAAAAAGGAGAGCTCGAGCTACATTTAGAATGTATTGATGCTTCCTTTCAACCACTGAATTTTGTTGGGGAGTAGCTACACAGGACAATTAATGGATAATGCATTTGCTAGAAAAGAAATGATGCATATATAGCAAACTCATTTCCATGATCAGACCTAATGATTTTGATAGTAGAGGCAAATTGATTTTCAACCATAGCAGTAAAATATTGTAAATGACTTCGAGCATCAAATTTTGATTTGAGCATATAAAGCCAAGTGCTACGAGAATAGTCATCTACTATGGTTAAAAAATAACGAAAACCTTCTATGGATAGAGGAGAAAAAGGTCCCTAAATATCAACATGAACAAGATCAAATAGATGTAAAGAAGTGTGTGCATTGTCAAGAAATGGTAACCTCTTGTGTTTGGTAAGAGGACAAACACTACAATGCTTGGGATTATTTTTAGAAGCAATGGAAGAAAACTGAGGCAACAGTTTCATCCGAGATAAGGATGGTGTCCCATCCTTTGATGCCAAATGGACACAGAGGCATTATTACAAGTATTAGAAATAGAATTAATAGTATGTGGTTTAACATTGATAGAAACAGCATGAGAAGACATGATTGTATTTTGCAGAAAAATCTTTTGATACCATGTAAAGAACAGAAATAGAAATGGAAAACAGAAGTGGAAAAATATAATTTGTATTTCATATCTTCCAAGTATTATAAACATAGCCTTAGATACACTTTAATAAAGGTGGGAAAAGTAGTTACAAGGTTAAAAATGTATTTTATCTAATAAATAGTTCCATCAAGTTCAACCATTTCGGCGAGTATAGGCATACCATTCTCAATCTGACCATTAAAAATGCAGTTTGAGGGCGCGTAAAAGCTAAGCAAGCATCAATACACAACATCCAACATCAAAGCATATCAATACATAGGATTTGGAATACACAACATAGCAATGCAAATCATAGGCTAATAAAATCAATACACAGCAGCCAGAAACAATCACATACTTGGAAGGAGTGCGTCCTTGGAGCTGTCGTGGTGACAGAATGAGACCGACGGACTTTATGCTTGGATATGGGGATTGGGGTACGGTGTTTGCAGGAAACTGGAGGGCTGTGTTTCATAGCTTTCGGCATAGTGTATTTATAATGGAAATTGGCTTATAAGATGCCAAATTGTAAACTGTTGAAGAGATTTCGAAAATCTCGACTTCCAGCACAAAATGTTTGCTAATATTAACTTTAGGGCAGGGCTCAGGAGAAGCTCTGATAGGGGTTCAGGCCACAGTGAGAGTACGGATCGAGCATAGCTGAGTTGACGAAGGGACTTACCAAGCACATGTGAGTAGAGCTGAGTTGCAGAACAGGGTCCTCACTAGCTTTACAGGAGTCGCGACCTTCCCAACCACCATGATGAATGCTCTATACGGAAATCCTCAGAGCTAGGTTGAATGTTTGTTGAAATCTATGGACGGAGGATATGGGGGCAACAGCGTTGGCATTGGAGCAAGGTGGGAAAATCTTCTGTTGGGTTGGCCTTGGATGGACTGTGAGGCAGGCAGGGAAATCAGGCAAAAGAGACGAGGTGCGTAGATGAAGATGAGTGAGGGGTCAGGGTTCGAAAATATGAACGTTTTCTCCTTTCCACTGAAAAAACTGAATTTCAACAGAAGACGTTTGCTTTCCTCTAAAAAAGCAAATCCATTGACAGTGGGACTTTGTCGTTACGTGAAAACTTTGAAACATTTTTTATATATCACTTTCACCATTTGGATAAGAGTTACTCTCTCCATACAGAGTGAGGTGAGATGTCACCTTTGTATCCAAACCACAACGAGGTGTACGTAGGTAGGTAAAATGAGTGATATGAGGCCAATTTCCATTGAAACGAAAAAGTGTATGGGCTAACTTGCCTGCGTAGTGGGCCTAGAAAATCATATCGAAAATAGTTGTAAAAAATATAATAGCCATAAGGCCTATTATTATGGACCAAACCTCAATGAAGACCAGCTAGAAAACATAAAGGGTCCACCACCTTCACTCAGAATTTCGACCAGATAATTTGTATTGCAACAAAATTTGTTTGGCTTTAGTAATTTAATTGGTGCTAGGTTCTGAATTGGCTTGCAAATTAAAGGAGTACTAAATGACCAAAATTACCTATTGTCCATTATATCACAATGCAATTAAACTCACTGGACAACAACTACATATAATATCATGGACTTATAAAAAAAAATCATCTGCAACCTAAAATGCACCATTTGACCAAATCTCTTACAATCTCATCTCACATGATCTATTATATCATTAATAAATCCAAACATATCATTTTCAAATATATAGTGGGCAAGAACATGGATCATTAGTTCTTACAATAATATTGTCATCTCTATGTTCCACAATCACATGCCTACAAGCACATGCATTTCATTAATTTTATAGCACAATAGCCTTCATACAAGCACTCCACAAACACCATTTCATTGATGTACATTATAATATGTGGGAAATCATTCATGCTTGGCCACACAAAAATTTTATTATGCAACTGCCCTATATATATATAGTCCAAAAAGCGGTTGCATACAAATGTAGTTCTTGCCTTAACCTAACTTCCAACACTAATTCTAACATTTTTCACTTGACTAACATTAAGTCCAACTACAGTAATGTGACATTACAAAACAATCTACATCAGGCATTGTCAACCACATTTTTACATCATTTTCCTCACTTATCAAATAAACTCATTTCCCTCTTTCTTCTCATGCATCTATCCACTATAAACATAGTCAAACATCGGACAGTAACCAAAAAGAGTATTAGTTTCCAAACTATCTCATGAACCATGTGCAAAATAACATATGTTCCCAGAACTTGTATATATTTTTACCTCTGGCCAAAATTCATTGCATGCCTTTCTAAAATATGTCAAGTTCCCTATGGATCACTTCTGGATTCTCTTTGAGACTCCATGATTTGGGCCAACCTCAAGCTCATACGTTCTTTATAGAGCCTCTAATTCTCCATAACTAATTCCAAGGCCCTTGTGAGTTCCTCACACTTCACTTTATAACTCTCAACTTATTGTACTAGATTGGTGACCAAATGAGAGGTTAGTTTTGGTTCAGGTAAAACTGAATGGCCCAACCTTTAGACATCCCTAGATCTATCCCCTAGTAGCTCTTTGAAGACCTCATTTGCTACATCTTTATACGTGCAAGTGGCATCTCTCTCTTTTCATAGGCAGATCATTTGGTTTTATTATACAAAGAATACATATATCTAATGTAAAAAAAAATATTCTTTTAACAGGAATAAACTAAACATATGATAGTGTTATTGTTGCTTACATAGTTCTCTTCACTGTACTCTGTAACAAATCTCACTATTTTGCCAGACTACCGAGATAACTTATAAAAATATACTAAATTGTCGATTGTGTCACGCAACAAAGTAATTATAGTTCATTACGGTTATAATGACTTGTATACGCATGTTTACTAGTTACAGATACTATACATATATAATAGAAATTCTTTACATTCTCAAAGATTAACCTGACAAATGACCTCGACCCGATTACATGATTTGATCGTGCCTTCTCCCAATTCATCTTATTTTGACTTGATAATTTCTAGGTCATCCAAACCATGGAAATGAGTTTGTATATTTAATCAAAACTCGCACTTTTTTCCATCATACAATGTTAATGCATAACATGTCTTCCATACAAATTCAGTCCTAACAAAACAACTTATGTATATACAACCTGAAATTGGGACATCATTCCCACCCGTCTAATTTATTTAAAAGCTAACCCTAAAAATGATATAACTAATATGTTACCTGAAAGGTAGGAGATATCCATCGGTCACAAAAATCTTCCCACACTGGTGCATCCACCATTATTGACCATTTTCCCAAGGCCGCTGCATGTGGAGGGCTTCTCTTATATTCTAAGTACCGTTATGATGAAAGTATTGTAACTACATTGTAGCTGTAATTCTATACATTCTCTATGATTTGGGTTCTCCCAATCTAGGATAAAATCTCCCTAATAAAGTAATGTTAGAAATTATTGTTGGGGATTAAACTAAAATAGTATGCTCACAAATTATATGCTGGAAATAGGCATGACTATACTCACCCTGACACGCTGAATTAGTTCATCTTTCTCCTCATTCAGAACAAACCTCTAGCTAACATGCATCATGTTTGTGTGGTGTTTCACAATCCATGCCACTCGATAGTTATAAATCTTTGCGTTATCACATGAGGGTAAGGTATGTCCCGCAAGAATCAATAGCAGAAGGGGCCCCATAGATCGAAGCTTCGTAAACATCCTCCCACTCGCTGCCCCACCACGAGCTTGCTTCCTTGTTGGTTGCACTACATATAAGAACACAATACAAACAAGTTCTTCACATAATACTCAATAGGAATATCTACATCATTATATCAGTAATATGTACATCATGCTCCATTTGTAAGAATTTTCAAAGAATGGTGATATGAATGTGCTTACCGGACTCACTAAAGGGGTTTGTGGTCACAACTTCCACCACAGGAGCATCATTTAAGTTACTCTCATAACTTACATCAGGTGGTTGTATTGAGTCATCATCTGATGTTGCAGATGCTAACTCATCGCTTGCAGTCCTACTTGCGCTGCCTATGGCCTCCTAATCTGCTGCACAACATAAGGTCTTTGTTGTGGCTTTCATCATCGTACACTAAGGGCTCATTTAGTTGTTAGACGACACTCAGCTTAGTTGAGTTTGGTTCAGATTTAGACATCTTCTAACAGCCAAACACCCAACTCTCAAATCACTAAACTCATTTCAACTAAAAAATCTCTTTACACATGGGACCCACAACCTTTTTCAACTTTCCATAAATACATCTAAACTCATCTTAACATCCAAACACATCTAAATTATTTTTAGGTGGACTCTGTAGAACTTACTTCACCATCTCAACTCACTACTATTTATAAAGAACTCAACTTAGCTCAACATCCAAACACAACCTAAATTGTCCTCAATGGAACATAGTTATTCCCCCATGGACATTGTCGCCCACCATACATTCTATATTCTTAAATATAACTTTTATTTTTTTAGATAACTATCCTATAAGAGTAGACACATTAATGTTATGAGTAGCCTAGTAATGAAGTAACATAAAATATAATTGGAAGGATAAGTTTTTCAGCTCGAGATGATAAGCCTCAGAAGATAAAGCTAGGCAACAATTCTCTGCTTGATTTTCCATCCAAAGAATATTTAAAGATAACAATCACTAACAAACTGACACTTAGTTGCCTAAATATAAGGAACAGAATAACATAACCAACAATACTTAATTGCATGACAACGACTTAGATAACATTATCCCCTTAATCCTGTTTTCAAGGAATTACTCCTAAGACTCAGTCACTAGACTAGCAAACCTGATATTTGGACTTAAATGGACCTGGACCTGGACTCATAACAAACCCAAAGGGTAGGATTCATAACATTGTGGGTATCACAATCGAGGGCTTGGCCTGTAACAATTAAGTCACAAATCTCATACATGGTAATAGTTGATATTACCATTGTCATTTATTATTAATTTAAGTATAATTAACACAACCAAAAACAACTACCCATCATGTCTCACAAGAATTTTTTTTGCTCTTTCAAAAGAAATTGGAGTTTTTAGAAAAAGGTTCAAATTGAGAGGGTTGCGTAAATAATCTCAACAAGAATATTATTTCTTCTCTTGCTCCTTTACTTTGCCAGTTGTTTCTGCTTTCAATGCAACCATATTTATTTGTCTCAAAATGTGGTAATTTTGACTCTTAATTAATTTACAGTATTGGGGCCTTTGTGTTAATGATACTAATATATTTATCCATGTACTGTGATTAGCGATTGCTTGATATAGCACCAACAGACAAGCTTTCAACATGACATAGTATTTGGCTATTTGTTCAATGAAAGTAAACTTCAAACTAAAAAAAAAAAAAATCCATCACTCTTTTAACCCTAAATAAAGTAACCCTAAAGTTGTGTTACCCTAGTGGTGCAATATGCTAGCTCCATTTATGACAATGTACTTATTATGTACACATTTAATTATATATAAATATATATATTTAGTTATTCGGTTAGACTTTAGATTTAATAATTGGCATATAATTAAGGTCAGTTTGTTGTCACACTTTATTAGGTGATCTGTATAATGAAATATTACACGATTCACCATATGTATTTTCAATTAATTAATTAATGATCATCTGTACCTAATGATGTTATTGTTTTTAACGTGGCCAATATATTAAAGATTGGGCTGCATATAATATAATATACAGTACTACCTTAATATATAGCCAGTACATAAAAAGTAGTTCAAATATTATATATATAAATATATATATTTATTTCTTATACTATAAAAGTGGCTACCCAATTGAGTGAATAGGAATGAATAATAACTTTTATTTGACACTTTGTTTTTCATTTGTGTCCCTATGTAGTTGATTATTATTAGAATTTTGTCCTGACTCTTGTATTTTACTTACTGCTTGTGCCCTTCTGTGAGTGATCTTTATTACAATTTTGCCCTTAGTTCTTGTGTTATTTGATTTTTTTGTTCCGTTGATGTCCCTATTTGACTGAGTATTATTACATTTTTGCCCCTGATTGACTAATACTATTTTTTCGACCACCTTTTTTTTTTTTTTCCAATTTTGCCTTGTGTTTTCTCAAGAAATTCCCTTGCCTTTTGTACTTTTCTTCATTTCACCGACTTATCTCTTTGCTTTCCAATTTTGTCCCTCATGGGGTGTCACCTCTTTCAAGGATTAGTTTGAAAGTTCTGTCTCTCTCCTGTCGAATTTTTTTTTTCGCAATTTTTGACTTTGGTTTGTTATACATCAATGCCCATTTTTTTATAAGAACTTTCTTAGTAGAAATCTAGGCAACGCCAACGTACACAAATAGTATACAAGAGAATCAACACCCAAACTAATGAAACGATACTTAAATTGGATAACTAATTAACTAAAAAAAATCCAACATTCTGTCTCACTAAAAATTTGTAGAATAAACAAGAGGATTAGGAAATTTGAGATATCAACAGCAGAAACCATGTCAGTGGGCTATAACCGTAGGCATCTTGCATCATTTCTATTGAGAGTACACATTGTTTTGTTTGATTCTTAGATGAGGCAGAAGAAGATCTCATTCGTTTGATTTTCAGATGGACTAGAAAACGATTAAATACTAATAGACTAGGAGAAAAATGTAAACCTTTTTTAGAAATGGTAGAAAAATGCAAACTTTCCAAACTTTTCATTTTTGGTTTTCAATCCGAAATGCCTCCTCTGAAACATTTAACCCACGACGCACAATTTTTCCGGAGATTTCCTCACATAGCTTAGATCTAAAAACATAGAAAGAAATAGAGAAAGAGAAGAAAAGAGATGAAATTTTGTGGAGAAAAAAGTGGGAGAGCAGATAAAGAAAAATGCTTACTCTAGGTTGTTGCGAAGTTGTTGTCAGCAGCAGTGGAGGATGCGATGAGCTTTAGTGGTGGGGAAGAAGGAGAGAGAGAGAGAGAGAGAGAGAGAGGGGGGGGGGAGAAAAGAAGAAAAAAAATGGTTTGCAATGTCCACGTGTCCTCTCTTCGAGCTATGAAGTAAGAGAAATGTTTGGGGTACCCATTTTGGATCCGAGTATTTCTACCGATTAATTTTTTTTTTGTTTATTATTTTTTTTAATAATGATTAAGTAAGTATTTTTTAATGATGTTGTTATTTAAAAAAATGTTTAAGAGTATAAAAAATGTATAAAAAAAATTATGAAAAGAAAAGTTCATTTGGCCTTGTCGATCATATGTCTCGTACTACATGACTCATGAAGTAATTATCAAAGTTCCCAAGGATACAACATCGAAAGTCAACAGTTTTATAATATTGATTTTAATAAAAAAAAATTATTTATCATACCGTACAAGGCTACACCACACACCACATCTCTTTTATTTTTGTTTCCTTTTTCTCATAACAAATATATGTGATATATAGATGATGAATAAAACAACTCAATTAATTTAACAAGAATAAAATAAAATAAAAATAAAATAGAATAAATTTTTAAAACTACGCTATTTTCGCGTTCTAAAATTTAAAGAGTCCTACTTGAAAAATATGGTTCATTAACACTACAAATATCCCATTTAGTTTGGACTTTTAAGATATTTGGAAGATTTTCAAACACTTGGCTTAATTTAAAATTCATCCGCTAGATTTAAAATAAATGCTTGAGATAGCAACATTTTTCTCCAAGATTTTCTAAAATTCTAAATTTATTTCATGTAAGAATATTTACTGCATTTGCAAAAAGATGAATTCTATGGATCAACCACTATTCACTTTTACACCCCACACCTATAACTTTTTTTTCATAAGGTGTGAGGGTATTTTTCATAGGGTGTGGGGTGTGTGATAATGAATAGTGATTGATAAGAAGAATTTTCTTGCAAAAAACATTACGACGCATGCTATATATAATTTCACATGCATGTAGAAACAATATCATAAGAGATTTAACGTTCTACCCATTCATCTAGTGACTTAGTCAACAACATAAGTTTCATGTATATATTTTCCTCATACTACATGAACAAAACCGTTTTGTTAACTTCAAAAAACTTTTACCTTTCATATATATATATATATAAATATATGCATTTGAAGAGCTTTTTTTAACACTTTTTGATACATGTTATGAGATGATGATGTTTTTAGATGAATTATTAGAAGAAGCACTTTTCTTAATTAGTGCTTCTTCGGGCCTTTCAATCAACGCTACAACTTTGACCTCATGTCTCAGTTCTCGGTCGTAGCATTCCCGAGCCAGGACTTGCTCACCGTAGATTTCGCCCAATCTCGAGTCTATAGGAAACTTCATTTTGAGCTAGTAAGTGGACATTACCACCCTCAAGTTGTTCAGGGTGGGGCACCCCAATATGGCATTGTACGAGGATGGGGCCTTAACGACTAAGAAGTTGGTCATGGTGGTTGCGGTCCTGGATGCCTTCCCTGCCAGGACTAAAAGAGTAATGGCTCCCATTGGTTGAACGACGTCTCCCGTGAAGCTCTTGAGTGGCATTGGAGCCGGGCGCCGTCAATCCGAATTGATGTCTATCTTGAAAAAAGCTTCCCAAAATAGGATGTTAGCCGAACTGCAGTTTTCGATCAGGATCCTCCAGGTTTTAAAGTTTTCCACTTGCATCGTTACCACCAATGCATCGTCATATGGGTGGAGAATCCCTTCTTCATCTCCTTCATCGAAGGTTATCGCCGCACCTCCAATACGCCACAATGTCCTGCTTGTGCCTCCTTCGGCGCTAAACACTTCCTTGTAGTGTGCCCTTCGGGGGTGTGCCTTTTGGGCCGAAGAAGTAGCTCCACCTCCCGCATATCCTCCAGTGATTGTGCTGATCTCCCTGAGTGGTATGTCCTTCACTTGGGGGCTTCTTCACCTTTCGTCCCTCGCTCCTTACCACATCGAGCTCTCTTCTTTTATTCAATT
The DNA here is from genome assembly GCA_003123785.1 of Pterocarya stenoptera. Classification (NCBI taxonomy): domain Eukaryota; kingdom Viridiplantae; phylum Streptophyta; class Magnoliopsida; order Fagales; family Juglandaceae; genus Pterocarya; species Pterocarya stenoptera. The sequence continues at coordinate 21,734 of QEOT01123595.1, forward strand.
CAGGGTGTAGCAGTCCCCGGTGCTATGTTGGTGATTCATATGATACTCACAGTACAGGCGGTTCTCCACCTCTCAGGGTCGTTCTTTTTTGGGGCTCGAGCGTCGGTTCCCTTCGACTACCAGGTTTGTGTGGGTGTGGCCCCCTCCCTGGGGCCGAGCTGGTGCTTTTTTCATTTTCTTCGCTCCCCTACTTTCCCTTCCTCAATCGCGGTTTGGTCACTGCCCTGACACCTTCAATCCAGCCCGCTTTACCTCAGATCGTCGTGGGGCAGTCAGGGCCTCGAGGTTGTCTTCAGCGTTGATGAACCCATCTGCTCGGTCCATGAACTCCTTCAATGTGGTAGGAGTCTTTCGTGCTATCTCGGACATAAACGGATTCAATGGCCAAATTCCTCCCAAGAGTGTTGCCAATTAGATTTTCTCGTCTTGGTCATCTGTGGTCATGCGCTCCCGATTGAACCATGAGAGATATGACTTGAGATTTTCGTCGTCCCGCAGCTTGACAATAAGGAGCTAAGCTTCCGGGCGTCTCCTCTTATGACTTACCAAGAACTAAATCATGAAAAGGTGGGCGAGCTGCTCGAAGCTTTCTATTGTTCTTGACGATAATGACTTGAACCAGGTTCGGGCGGCTCCCTTCAGAGTTAGCGGGAAGGCACGGCAGGCAACCTTTCCTGGGAAACCATGCAAGGTCATGTGGGCCTTGCATGTTTCTAGGTGCTCCAGCAGGTCTTTGGATCCATCGTACGCTTCCATCTAGGGGACTTTGAACTGGGGGTGAAGCGGCATAGCCATGACTCCCTTGCTATATGGGAGGTTGGAGCTGACGAGTAGCTGGTCTACAATTAATGGGGTCTATCTTCTTCTCCATTTCTGCACATTTGTTCCCTAGATCTCAGATTTTGAGGTGCATTTTGCATGTCTCTTCTTCTGCCACAGTGTCCGTTAAGGCCTGTCGCGAATCCTCATGCTCATTGCCTCTCAGTTTTGCTCCCCCCACCAGCTCCTCGTTGGCGAACCTGAGGGCCGCATTCTCCTAGTGGAGCGTTCCCATTTCCTCCGTCAACTTCCTTATGGTCTCCTCCATGCTTGCGAGTCTTACTTCCATCGTTTCCTCCTCATAATCCATTCTTGTAGTTTGGGACTGCGTTGCTGCCGGCATGTGAAGTACACACTTTTATGGAATAATAAATCCCACACACGAAGCCACTGTTGATATCGTGTTTCGCAGCCCAAGTAGCACCACAATGTCCAAGTTCCACGTCACCTGCAACTAAAAATGAGAAGAGGCTCTAGTGACGGTCGAAGTCACTCCGATGCCAAAGTTAGTGAATGATTCTATGAAAAAGACTCAGAGATACAAAATGAATAGAGAGAGTTATCAGATCATAAGAGAGAGAGCTCCCGTAGAAGGGATGGCCCTTGTCTATACCTGATCCGGGTTCCGTTGTTGAGGGGGATCGTGGTGTGTCAGGTGTCAGACCTGCTACCACTTATTCTCATGTCACCACAGTGTCAATCTATAGCCTAGGCGGCTGAGGGAAATCGTGCGCCGTACTAGGTCTGTCCTTGAACTACCTTCCTGCCAGGATAGGGTGTCAAATTGTGGGCGAGCCATCCTTTGTACGTGGGGCGTACCATTGCATGCCTGGTCTTCTGACACAAGCATTGAGTGCGTCTTGCTTTGAGTCTGTTGAATCCATGACCAGTCATATTCAGTAGTCCACATGCAGTTGGGCTCCACAAGTTGCCGAGCTCGGGGACGTTCTTCGTAGCACTTTTGAGTTTGGTGCCGATAGGCGTTCCCGGGTTGGTTTGAGCTCGGTACCCGATCTTCTGGCTCGGGTTCTCTAGCTTCCTTCCTTGGGCCTAGGGTTCCATACCTCAGCCTTCTTAGACCCAGACCCTTCTAGGATGGGCCCTCCCTCGTAGGACTAATTGTTTATTAAAAAAAAAATTTGTAAAGACCTTGTAAAATTAGCCATTCTGATTTAAAAAACAAATGCGCTACAAACAAATTAGTATATAAATAAGTAATTTATGAGACCCATGTTAAAAAATATATTTATAAATATATATTTTTTGTAATGATTTTATTTTATTTATAAAAAAGTAATAGTTAAATAAGTAATAGTAATTAATAAATTACCTACCCAAAAAATCTTCAAATCACATAATTAAAATTAATGAATTTTCTAAATTTATATTAATCAATTATTCTTGGCATTTACAAAATGTATAGAAGGTCGTAATTCTAAGAAATTGAAATTTTCATTTTGATATATCATTATAATTAGATGAGAAATATTCCAAAACAAGAAAAATTCGAAATTTACTTGCCAAATGCTAAGAAATTTTAATAATAAAAGTACACCCTTACACCGATAATATATTAGATGTCAAGTTAGTAATTTACCATTCAATGACCATCTTTATCTGCCCACATAAGTATGACAATCATTCCTAATTGCAGTCATAGCTAGGGCTGATTTGGTGGTCATGTCAAGATGATCTGATGACTCTGCAGCGTTACCAACTACACGACCACTTGGATCGAGCCACATGGTTCTCCATTGCTCGAACAAGAAGTCGTTCGAAGTCACCGTTCTTATAAAATTATGTAACGTACAACATACGGTAACCAGAAACCCTTATCGCTTAACTGAATACGCATGCATGTTTTTTTAAATTTTAAATCGTACATGATTTCAAAACACCAAATGTGCATTCTATTATATTATGAATGGATGAATGTCGATAATTAAAATAGTCTTTATACCCCTAAATGCATGCTGACTTTGATGATCACTCCTATGATTCCTTTCTTTGGGATATAGGTGCATAAATTCTTGAGTACAAGGAATTAAATACATATGAAGACAACCATTCCCGGAAATATAACAAAATACATAGGAATACAAACAATTAAATAATATTACAGGTTTACATCCTTATATCTTGGAAATTGGTTTTGGGCTTGACTCAATGCATCGAGGAATACGCAAACATCATGCGTTGTTCCCTCCCATCCAGTGTAGATAAATGCATGAACTTCATAAACATCGAGGAATAAGACACTGGTGTATAAACAATATAAGTAACACAGTTATTTCTTCATAAGCATAGATTGTACTTCATTTGAAACACACTCCAGTAAAAACATAATAACACATTGCACCATAAACACAATAAACATAGAAACACAATGTCACTGCAGTAGTAATAACAATTTCCACGATTTATAAATTCTAAGTTTATAGCAGTATATATCATGAACTTGTGGGTTTTTATGTCCATTAAGATTGTAATTAAGTAGTATATATCTTGAACTTGTGGGTTTTTATGTCCATTCGGACTCTTTTTCCTTCTTGCAAAAAATGGATTTGCGATTTTGGCATGTAATAAACAATATTGGCACAGCTGAGTAGAGTGGGCTTTCTCGTAAGATCCACATAAGGCACTTACCAATAAAATTTACACAGAAGAGTAGATGTATAAAAGTTCCAGAAAAGCATCCATAATCAAATGGTCTGGGATAGGTGCCATAGCACATAGCAAGGGAATGAAAAGCAGGCCATATTTTTCAATACCCAAGTCTAGAGAGTAAAAGCTAAGTTCTGAAAATCCAGCATATCACCCAAAAACATAAACAAAATGCATTTATATTTCTCTGCTCTCAAAAAGAAAATATGAACAAAACAAAAATGATTCTATATTGAGACCTTAAACCTTTTGTGGGTAAAAAGAAGAATGTATTTTGCTGAGAGATTTGAAATGGATTTATGTCGTGAATGCATGTGGTTATGGATAAAAGAAAATCTCAACAAAATAAATAAACCAATTTCTTCCTACCTGCGTCCCAACGCGTGTCCTGGTTCCCTCTACAAAACAAAAATGATTAAAACCAAGACCTTAAACTTTTCTGGATAAAAAGAAGAATGCAAAAATATGAGAGATTTGCTAAGGATTTATCTCATAAATGAATGTGGTTATGGATAGACACAACCTAAACCACAAGCCCACATAAGCCAAATGGGAAGAACAAAATACTATGCTTTTTGTGCTCCTTTCTTTTTCTTACTTAAATACTAGCTTGATTTTGGATGAATTATTCAGATACCAACATTATAGAATCGAACAAGCTGGTTTATTTCATTTGGCCTCTTCATAAAGAAATGATAGCTGTTAAATTTAGAAAGATATCTTAAAAAAACAGGTTTAGGGAAGAATATCAAGCTCTACGGTTCAGACCCACACACAATTTAGGGAAGAATATCAAGGACCAAGCTGGAAAAACCAATTTGTATGCGTATACCATCCTTGGTGCAATCTGCATAATTGCATCGGCTTACTGCATTTTTGAATAGAAGAAAATTAAGGGGCTTTCCAATATATTGAGAAATATATAGAAAGAAATAGTGCAAATTGCAGTACTCCACAATGGAATGGTCTCTGAGTCAGTGATGTACAGAAGTGTGCAGTGAACAAACAAGTGGAATGGTCTTCAGCATGTGTTTTTAATTAAGCAGATAAAAAATAAACTCATGCATGGGCATCCAGATCATCAAAGAAGATAACGAACAGCAGACAAGTGGAATATCTGAGCTAAACACGTTAAAACAGAACACATGCCAATATGCCAATAGTTTGATTAGTCTCGGTTTTTGGATTCTTTTTATTTTGAATGTAGAAAGGTTGTTGAAGGCGGCTTATTGTTCTAAGTTACGGGCTACTGACTCACTGAGGGCAGGTTTGAGGCATGGGATGATACATAAAATTTTCATCTAATCTCATTCTATCGTATTCTCAAATATAATTTAATTATAAGATGTTTAAATTAATCATTACAATTTTTTTAAATTTTTAAATAAAAAATAAAAAACAATTCCAACGAAAAATTCTAAATAAAAATAATATTATATTCTTACAATATTTTAACTTTATAATATTTTTTATTCAATTTTTTTTCTCTTCTTTCCCAAAACTCAAAAAATACTCAACTCAAACTATCTCACTACGATATATATACAAATTATCTTACTATTATTAACAAAATTCGCATCTCATCTCACTTTCCAAATGATCGATTCTACAGGTGGTAGGTTTATTAGCAGATAATATAAACAGATTTAGAAAGGAGTGGATATGGTCAGATGCAGAAGAGTACATTCAACAAGAAAAGTCTTAGATCAATGCCTTGGTTTAATATGTGGTTATAACTCCTTGAAAAGGATAGCTAGAAAAAATAAAACTGTGGTGGAAAAAAAACATATATTTAGGTCCAGCTTGATGGTGGCCTCGGGAAGTTTTGACATGTAGGTTTCAAAGTTGTGCCAAGAAAATTCTTTGTTGTTGTTTAACGTTTATATAATCCTAATATTGTTATACTTGCAGGAACTGAACAAACTCATTATCAATATTATATCCGAATCTATTGATCTGTCTCATTCAAACTCGTGTTATTATTATAATGAGGTAATTAATGGTGGCAAGATTTGGTTATTATGGGCTCCTGGAGTTACGCTAACGGTGCTGAATTGTTTTTCCCAATCTTTTTTTTTTTTTTTTTGTGATAATAGTCCGGATCACACGTACACTAGTAATCCATCCCTGAATTTATTCAAAAAAACCTTGGCGAAGGAAAACCGTAATTACACCCAACCAATAAAACGAACAAATCAACAAATGAATCAAAAAAACAATCAACAAAAACAAGCCACAACCCAATCAACCGCACTATCTTATGTACGAGAGACCAACTCTATCAATTCTAAAAAGCCCTCTCACCAGAGAAGGAATCAGTTCCAAATTACTCCATGAAGACATTATAGCACCATCATCCAATGCAAGGCGAGCCAAATAATCTGCCGGTGCATTACCTTGTCTTAAAAACATGATCGATAGTATAAAACTTTCCTCTAAGCAATCCCATGAGCTCATCCCAATAGTCCTCCAAGTACCACATCGGGCACTTAGACAACCGAAGCCAATTTACCACAATCTTGGAATCCAACTCTATTTCCACATGGTTCAGGCCAAGTAAACAAAAAGTTTTTCCCAATCCTTATCGGTGAGACTGGAGGAGGAAAATTTGATTATCTCCTTTGTGTATGCAAAGTGTCAACAGCTGGATAGAAAAGCTTATGGGATAATCTACGAAGTATCAACCTAGGAAATGTTCCGTGGATGGTTCTTGGGGACTTCAACATAATTCGTAATGATTGTTAGATGATAAAGGATAAATAAGCTACACGTCGTTTATATCTCCAGTTTTATCTTACATTGTCGTTCAAGAGTTTATATTCTTTTATTCCTAATTGTTTATTTTTACACAGCTGTAAATATAGAATTAGTTTTACTTTCTGTTAGTTTGTTACAGAATCAACTTGTATATAGGCTACGGCCTCCCTTACCTTTCGAATATAACTACAGTGAAATATACAGAGTAATTTCATCCATTACTGCTCTCTGGTTTTCTTTCCTCTTGTTACCAATTACTTACATGGTATCAGAGCGCCAGTGAGAGCAAAAATGGAAAACTTCAACTCGCACACCCCACCCAATTCACCCACCCACTCAGACCTTTTTACAAACACCGCCTCCCAATACCTCAACCTTACCGATCCCACAAATCCTTACCGTCTAGATCACGGCGATAATCCCTCAATCACTCTCGTCACTGATCTCCTCACCACTGAGAACTACCCAACCTGGTCCCGTGCGATGAAGCGTGCCTTACGAGCTAAAAATAAGCTCGGTTTCATTGACGGAACCCTAACCAAACCCACCCTTCCTAATGATCTCTTACTTGACTTCTGGGATCGTTGCAATGACATGGTAGTGTCATGGATCCAAAATTCCATCACTCCTTCTCTCAAATCCAGTGTGGCTTTCGTTGATAATGCATACGAGATATGGCTGGATCTTCATGAGCGGCTGTCTCACCAAAATGGGCCCCGAATCTTCCAATTGAAGAAAGCTTTGGCTTCTCTTTCCCAAGAACATGACTCGGTAAGCATCTATTATGGAAATCTCAAAACTCTTTGGGATGAAATGGCTATTTACGACCCCCTTCCCACTTGTAATTGTGGTGCTATGAAGACCCTTTTGGACAGATCCCAACGGGATTGTGTTCTTCAATTTTTGATGGGGCTGAATGACTCTTATTCACCTATTCGTGACCAGATCATGCTTTTAGACCCCCTTCCCTCTGTTTCTAAGATCTTCTCTCTTGTACAGCAACAAGAGCGACACCACCAAATTACCTCTCATTCCCAACCTTCTGAAACACTAGCCCTTGCTGCCAAGAAACCGTATAACCATCCCAAACCATTTACCAAAAATCCAACCAACCTCAGAAAGGATCGCCCGTATTGCACTCACTGCAAAATTTCAGGCCACACTGTTGACAATTGTTTCAAGCTTGGCAATGCCGAACCCCCCATTTGTACCCATTGTAATATGACTGGACATAATGTTGAAAGATGCTATAAACTTAATGGGTACCCGCCGGGTCACAAGTTCCACAACAAGCAGTTTCCTAGTTCTCATGCTAACATCTCTATTGTCTCTGAACCTGATGGTACTGGTGAGGACAAAGTGGGCTTAACAAAGATTCAATATCAGCAGCTGCTAGCTCTACTTCAACCTCAGGATCCTGTCTCGGCTACTGTCCTGCGTTCCATTCCTTCCAATAACCCAGCTTCACCATCCAAGATGTCTGGTATACTTAATTGTTTTTCCACACACACACACAGTCTTTTGGATTCACCCAACACCACTTGGATAATTGATACTGGTGCTACAGACCATATGGTTTGTAGCACCTCACTGTTTTCATCCATCACATCAACAGTTTCACACTCTGTTAAGCTTCCCAATGGAAGCTCAGCATCCGTGACTCATATTGGTACAGTCAATTTAACCAGTACAGTTATTCTCAGAGAAGTTCTTTGTGTCCCCACTTTCAATTTCAACTTGATTTCTGTGCCAAAGTTGACTAAATTTAATAATTGTTGTTTTCTCTTTTTTTCTTCACACTGTTTTATTCAGGACCTACCTTCTTGGACAACGATTGGGAAGGGTGATCTGCTGCATGGACTCTACCATCTTCAATGTTCAGATGTTTCTCCCACTGCCCTTACAGATTATTTTTCCATTTCCAGACACAAACTACCCACAGATCTCACACATTTTGCTTCTGTTGCACAGAACCCTACACAATACAACCTATGGCATTGTCGTCTAGGTCACTTATCCAAAAATAGGCTTCAAATGATCAATGATCTTTCTGTAAACATTGACAGCTCTCATATTAATGAAATTCCCTGCAGTTTGTGCCCTTTAGCAAAGTTTAAACGATTACCTTTTCCTGATAGTGCACATTCTTCCTCTAGAATATTTGAAACCATCCATTGTGATATTTGGGGACCCTCTCCAACTATTGCACATGATGGTTCCAGATATTTCTTAACTATTGTGGATGATTTTTCTCGTTCTACATGGCTTTATTTACTCAAAACCAAGGCTGAAACCCGTAGGTGCATTGAATCTTTCTACCATTTAATTGAAACACAATTTAACATGAAACTTAAAATCTTGAGAAGTGACAATGGTGTAGAATTTCAAATGAAAGATTTTTTTAACAACAAGGGCATTATTCATCAAAGAAGTTGTGTGGAAACCCCTCAACAAAATGGCATTGTTGAGAGGAAACACCAACACTTATTAAATGTCACTAGATCTCTCATGTTTCAATCTGGTTTGCCTCATAAATTTTGGAATCATGCTGTTCTCACAGCAACTTACATCATTAACAGGCTTCCTACACCTCTTTTGAACAACCAAACACCATATGAGCTTCTTTTTAAACATAAACCAACCTATGCTCATATGAGAATTTTCGGGTCTTTATGTTTTGCTGCCACCATTTCACAAGGCAGAAATAAATTTCAACCTAGGGGTCGTGTCTGTGTTTTTATTGGCTATCCTTTTGGAGTAAAAGGCTACAAACTTCTAGATATTCAAAACAACACCATTTTCATTTCAAGAGATACTATCTTTCATGAATTTGTGTTCCCTTTTCATACCATTAATTCTAAACCTCCTCACTTTACAGATTTCACACTCACTAATTTTCCTCCTAATCAACTTTCCACTTCACCAATTGATTCTCCCTTACCTCCATTACCGTCTCAATCTTCCTTACCTTTCCATCACCACAACACTTCAGATTTCCCTCACCCCCTATCCACTACCGAGATCCACTCCCCAATCCAGAACAATGCACCTGCTTCTGTACTACCACAACATCCTGCACCACCCCACTCACCACACACTCCTCCCATTGCACCCTCACCTACACCAACCAGCTCACCACACAACTCTACTTCTTCCACACAGCCTACCATTGCTCCACAACCTATTCTTAGAAGATCCTCTCGCATCAGAACAGCCCCCCAATACCTCAAGGATTACCACTGCCACCATGTCATGCAGCACCCTTATGAGCAATCAAGTTCCAAGCAAGCTCCTGTTTCAAATGGTAAACCCTTTCCTCTATCTCATTGTTTATCTTATCACCTTTTTAACCCTGCTTTTCGAGCATTCACCACTTCCATTTCCTTGCACACCGAGCCTCAATCCTACAAACAGGCCCTTAAGGATCCTGCTTGGTGTAGAGCTATGGAAGCTGAAATTGCAGCTTTGGAAAACAACCACACTTGGACACTTACTGATCTTCCAGCAGGTAAAAGAGCAATTGAATGTAAGTATGTTTACAAGGTTAAATTCCATTCTGATGGTACTTTGGAAAGATTGAAAGCTAGGTTGGTAGCTAAAGGCTACACTCAAGTAGAAGGTGTAGATTATGTTGATACCTTCTCACCTGTAGCTAAGTTGGTAACTGTCAGATTTTTACTAAGTATGGCAGCCATCAAAGGCTGGTTTTTACATCATTTCGATGTAAACAATGCTTTTTTGAATGGTGATCTCACCGAAGAAATTTACATGAAAAAACCACCCGGATACACCAAGGGTGAACCTCACCAAGTATGCAAGCTTCTTAAGAGCCTTTATGGTCTTAAGCAAGCTTCAAGACAATGGAATTCTAAGTTGACATCTTCTCTCCTTGCCTTTGGTTTTGTTCAATCCAAATCAGATTATAGTTTGTTTACCAAACAAGAAGGAGTTTGCTACATTGCCATCTTAGTTTATGTTGATGATATCCTAGTTGCTAGCAACTCCAATACTTCCATCTCTTCTCTTAGAACATTTCTCAATACTCAGTTCAAAATAAGGGACCTGGGCTGCCTAAGGTATTTTCTGGGTTTAGAGGTTGCAAGATCCTCCAAGGGAATTCACTTATGTCAACGGAAGTATACCTTAGACATTCTTTCAGATTCAGGTATGTTGGGTTGTAAACCTTTAAAACTTCCTTTGGAACAAAATTTCAAACTTAGCAAAGAGGATGGAACCCCCATTTCTGATCCTAGCATTTATAGGAGACTCATTGGCCGATTATTGTACCTCACAATAACTCGGCCAGACATCAGTTTTGCTGTCCAATTATTCAGTCAGTTTATGGACAAGCCTATGTCCACCCATTTGGCTGCTGTGTACAAACTTTTGAGATACATTAAGGCTTCTCCTGGCCAAGGCATTCTCCTCTCCTCCTCTTCTCAAATTCAACTAAGGGCATATTGTGATAGTGATTGGGCCTCTTGTCCTGACTCCCGCAGATCCACCACAGGCTATTGCATATTTTTAGGCCATTCACTAGTCTCTTGGAAGTCCAAGAAACAAAATGTAGTCTCTCGGTCTTCAGCTGAATCTGAGTACAGATCTATGGCCACCACATGTTCAGAGTTAACTTGGCTCCGCTACTTACTACAAGATCTTGGTCTTCCTCATCCACAACCTGCATTCCTTTTTTGTGACAACCAAGCTGCGTTACATATTGCTGCTAATCCGGTCTTTCATGAGAGGACGAAGCACATCGAGCTTGATTGCCACTTAATTCGTGATAAAATCCAAGATGGAAGCATCACCACTGCCCATGTAGCTTCTCAGACACAATTGGCTGATTTACTTACCAAAGCTCTACCTTCCTACCTCATGCAATCACATCTCTCCAAGATGGGAGTAGTTAATCTCTACTCTCCATCTTGCGGGGGGGTGTTAGATGATAAAGGATAAATAAGCTTCACGTCGTTTATATCTCCAGTTTTATCTTACATTGTCGTTCAAGAGTTTATATTCTTTTATTCCTAATTGTTTATTTTTACACAGCTGTAAATATAGAATTAGTTTTACTTTCTGTTAGTTAGTTACAGAATCAACTTGTATATAGGCTACGGCCTCCCTTACCTTTCGAATATAACTACAGTGAAATATACAGAGTAATTTCATCCATTACTGCTCTCTGGTTTTCTTTCCTCTTGTTACCAATTACTTACAATGATGAGGAATGTAGAGGTGGAAGACTAAGAGCAGCAGTGGCTATGGCAGATTTCAATTCTTTTATTGAGGACACTGGATTATTGGATTTGAACTATGAAGGTAATATGCTATCATGGTGTAACGGACAATAGGGCCTATCAAGAAGTTGGGTGCGTTTGGATAGGATGATGATTAATTCCTCTCTACTTCTACATAGCTCCGAGGCTTCCTTTAAGTATCTATCGCGGACATCTTCAGACCATGCTCCTATGGTGGTGTGGATGGAGAGGGATAATTCTAAATATGGTTTCCCAAGCTTCAAGTACCAGAGAATGTGGAAGACTCACTTGGACTTTTAGAATTGTGTTACTAGCTCTTAGGAGACACAAAGGAGAGACCAAGGTATGGTTCGGCTAGCTCGAAAATTAAAGGATTTGAAGCAATGCCTGAAGGTGTGGAGTAAAAAAGATTTCAGCCTTACAACTGAAAATATTAAAAGGCTTGAGGCTCGGGTGATGTGCTTGGATGAACAACTACAATTTGAATTTAATGAGGACTCGAATCTGGACCTTCTAGTAACAAAAGTGGAGCTGGATACTTGGATACAGAGGAAGGAGATTCGCCTAGCTCAACAAGCTAAGCAGCAATGGCTTAAATCAGGCGAGGCTAATGCTTCCTTTTTCAAGGCTTTCTTATCCAAGCAATATAAAGTAGTGAGGGAGATGAATCTAAATGATGGAAGATGCTTAAAGAGCCCAGAGGAGGTGCATAACGGGGTGATCGAATATTTTTCAGATTTCTTGATCTCTAAAAATTCTAATCCTTTACCAGATCTCTCTAGCTTTTCTATGCAGGTCATCACTAACAGTGATAATCAGAGGATCATTGAACTCCCTTCAATCCAAGAGATTAAAGATGCAATCGCCTCCATTCCATTGGATAGTAGTCCGGGCCCGGATGGGTTTGGAGCTGGTTTTTATAAATTTTGTTGGGATATTGTTTCTGTGGATGTTATGGAGGCGGTACATGATTTCTTCTGTGGATCTCCTTTACCAAGAGTATTCTCGGCAACTTCTCTTGTTCTTATACCAAAAATTGACAATCCTAAGAGTTTTGATAAATATCGTCCGATCAGCTTGTATTCTGTATTCTACAAAATTTGCAATAAAATTATGGTTTGACGAATTTCACCGCTTTTATCCCAATTCATTTCCCAAGAACAAGGAGCTTTCATTCCAGGATGTAGTATTTTTTATAACATCAGCTTGGCACAAGAGATGACTCATAATCTGCATAAGCCAACTTGAGGAGGTAATGTTATTCTTAAAATTGATATGGCTAAGGTTTATGACAACATCGAATGGGATTTCTTAATACATGTGTTGAAGGCTTTTGGTTTCTCTAATATGGCATGTGAATTCATTAGAAATTGCATATCTTCCCCTTGGTTCCCTATTGTGATGAATGGTGTTTCTAAGGGTTGGTTTAAGGTTGGGCGGCACCTTAGGCAGGGAGACCCAATCTCTCCTTATCTTTTTGTTGTAGTGGAAGAAGTTTTGTCTAGATTGTTAAAGAAAAACTTTGCTCAAGGAAACATTGGAGCCTTTTATCATCCTCATGGCACTCCCATTATTTCCCATCTTTTATATGCGGATGACATCGTATATTTGCCAATGGTAGCAAGGCATCCTTGAGGAGCATCTCAGCAACCTTAGAGACATGAAAAATGGTCAGGTCAAACTGTTAGTAAAGAAAAGTCCTCAATTATGTTTTCTAAGCAATTCACATCAGCAAGGAGATGGACTACTCTTCAGATTACTGGTTTTTCTGAAGGTTCATTGCATTGTAAATACTTCAGGGCTCCTATTTTTTCAGGGAGGCTTAAGGCCACTTATTTTGATGACATGTTGTCAAAGATTAGAGATAGAATTGGTGGATGGAAGGCGAATCTCTTAACCAGTGGTGCACAGGTTCTTCTTTTAAAGCATGTGCTTGGAAGAATGCCTATTCATCTGTTTTCTTTAAAGCAAGTCTCAAAGTTGATTCTTGTCAAACTAAACAGGTTGTTTAGCAACTTTTTTTGGGGTCTTCATGAAGGAAAACCGAAGAAACATTGGAGGGCATGGGAGGTCATTTGTAAACAAGAAAAAGAAGGTGGGATAGGAATGCGTAATCTGGACGATATAAAAAAATCCCTTCATATGAAATTTGATTGGAAACTCCTTACGAAAGAATCACTATGGTCCAGTTATTTCAAAGCAAAGTATGTTAAAAATTCTCCCATTTCCCTGGTCAATTCTTCAACGGGAAGGAGATTTTGGAAGATGGTTATTGGTTGCATCCCGAAAGTCATCAAACATACAAAATGGAAAATAAAGTAAGGAGACACTTTCTTTTGGCATGACAAATGGCTAGAGGATGGCCCCTTTTCTGACCATTATGATACGGCGAGTACTTCAAAATTGAAATTGAAGGAACTATTGGTAGGAGACCGATGGGACTTCAACCTTATTAATAAGTTGTTTGGACCTGATCATTTGGAGTAGATAATGCAAACTTTGAGAGGCAAGAAACCTGAAGCTGATATCCTAGTTTAGCACTAAAAGTGCTTGGGAAGTGATAAGGGTAAAAATGCCTAGAATTTCATGGGCTAATTGGGCATGGCATTCTAGCCTCCCTAAGTTCATGGCGGTCACTATGTGGAAGGGACTCAACAATGCGTTGAGTGCAGATGATCAAGTTAGAAAGGTTGGGATTCCGATTGTCTCAAAATGCAATTGCTATGAAAATAGAGTTTATGAGGATCATAATCATGTCCTAGCTGAAGGGGAGTTTGCGAATAATATATGGAAGATTTGTGCTCACAGGTAGGCATGTCTGTGAGGGATGGTTGGTCTTGGCGAGAAATTGTCCCAAGATGGTATAATAGAACAAAAAATCAACCACAATGAGGAATATTCTAGGTTTGCTACCTTCCATTATCACATGGAGATTGTGGATTAAGCGGTGTAAGACACGCATGGAAGGAATTAAAGAATCCATAGAACAAGTGTGGAGGAGTATAAAATTCTGGGTGGCAAAGATTGGAGAAAAACTCAAGGCAGTGAATATATTGTCTAGACGAGATGAGCTGATCCTCAAGTAGTTGACCATCCCTCCTAAAATCAAAAAAAAAAAATTATGCAGATAGTTCGTTGGTCCTGACCAATAGTAGGGCGTTATAAACTGAGTTCAGATGGAAGTAGTAGAGGAAACCAGGGTGCAGCAGGGGCAGGAGTTATTATACGTGATTCTAATGGGAATTTGGTTAGAGTTTACTCGGCTTCACTAGGATAAGGTAATAGCTCATTTGTAGAATTTATGGCTACCTTCCATGGTCTTAAAATAGCAAAAGGTATGGGTATCACTCACATAGACCTGGAACTTGATTCCATCAAAGTTGTAAATTGGCTGTAAAAATCAGTTTGTGGGCTCTGGTACATTGAAGATTATTGGGAGGGACTAACAGATATGTTGAAGGGCATGGACATAACTATAACACATGTCTATAGGCAAGGGAATGCACCAACAAATATGCTGGCGAGAATGGCCTCAAAGGGATGCACTTCAAATTGGGATTCTTCTGTAGAGCTGCCTTGGAGATTGCGTGGGCTACTGAAGACTGGCATACTTGGCCTTCCTTACATGCGGAATGCTTAATGTTCTGAATGCTCTAAATTATTGGGTTTCTATTTGTTGTAATGTTTGCTGGGTGTTTCCTTTTCTTGGAAAGTCATGTAAAACTGGTTTTCTCCGCCTAATGTGTTAGTTGTCAAAACGGTCCAAACAGAGTCATCTCTGAATTCAAGGATAAAGTGCTTAGCAGTAATACCAACATTTTTCTCATGTAATTTGACAACTAAAACATACAGATTATAAGCCGGAGGGTTCCTAAGAAATGGATGAATAGTTCCACCAAGTTCAACCATTTCAACAAGTATAGGCATACCATTCTCAATATGACCATTAAAAATGTAGTTTGAGGGCGCATAGAAGGCAAGCAAGCATCAATACACAACATCCAACATCAAAGCATATCAATACACAGGATTTGGAATACACAACATAGCAATGCAAATCGTAGGCTAATAAAATTAATACAGAGCAGCCAAAAACATTCACATACTTGGAAGGAGTGCGTCCTTGGAGCTATCGTGGTGACAGAATGAGAACGAAGGACTTTATGCTTAGATCTAGGGATTGGGGTGCGGTGTTTGCAAGGAACTAGAGGGCTTTTTCAGCATGGTGTATTTGTAATGGAAATTGGCTTATAAGGTAACAAATTGTAAACTGTTGAAGAGATTTTTAAAATCTCGACTTCCAACACAAAATGCTTGTTGATATTAACTTTAGGATAAAGGGTAGGGGAAACTCTAGTAGGGGTTCAGGCCACAATGAGAGTACGGATCGAGCATAGCTGAATTGACAAAAGAACTTACCAAACACACGTGAGCAGAGCTGAGTTGCAGAGCAGGGCCCTCACTAGCTTTGCAAGAGTCGCAGCCTTTCCAACCACCATGATGAATGCTCTTTATGAAAATCCTAAGACCTAGGTTGAAAGTTTGTTGAAATCTATGGACGAAGGATATGGAGGCAACGACGTTGGTGTTGGAGTAAGGAGGGGAAATTTTCTATAGGGGTGACCTTGGAAGGACTGTGAGGCAGGCAAGGAAATTGGGCAAAAGAGACAAGGTGCATTTACGAATGGATGAGTGAGGGGAATGAGGTGTAGACGGAGATGAGTGAGGGGTCGGGGTTCGAAAATATGAACGGTTCTCCTTTCCGCTGAAAAAAACTGAATTTCAACTGAAGATGTTTTCTTTCCAATAAAAAAGCAAACCCATTGATAGTGGGACTTTGTCGTTACGTGAAAACTTTGAAACATTTTTTATATATCACATTCACTGTTTGGATAAGAGTTAGGTTGTGTTTGGGTAGTAAGGTATTCTTAAGTATTCTGTGAATAGTAGTGAAAAAATAATAAAAAATAATGATAGAATATTAAATAGTAGTGAAAAGTAGATAAAAAATAATAATAAAATAAGAAATAGTAGTGAGGTATTCTCAATATCTAAAATAGGTTTACTCTCTCCGTACAGAGTGAGGTGAGATGTCACCTCCATATCCAAACCACACCGAGGTGTACGTAGGTAGGTAAAGAAAGTGATATGAAGGCAATTTCCATTGAAACGACAAAATGTGCATAGCAGGCTTAGAAAATCATTTCGAAAATAGTTGTAAAAGATATAATAGCCATAAGGCCCATTATTATGGACCAACTAAAAAACATAAAGGGTCCACCACCTTCGCTTGGATTTGGGAAATGATCAATAATTTATATATCTATGTACTATATAATTTCTAATGTATAAAGCTCTTTTATTCTTAAACCATTTCATATTTTGTCATTTAAAGTAAATTAAAACAAATTATTATAATTAAGTTTGAAAGGTTATCATATAGCCTTTTACTTTACATACTCTTTATTATCACCTCGTTACTTGTCTCTTATACTTCTCATCTTTTACACCTCTCTCTTTTTCTTCTTTTTTATTGAAAGCATTGTAATTTCATTCAATTCAATGTTTGATTATACAAGCTATATCATGTGAAACTGCACTATACACTTCCTTTGGACACTCTTCAATCCACACTTGTTCTTCCTTACTAGACAGACCTATCTTTGCGAGCCGATGATCTACATTATTCCCCACTCTATTTATATATTGAATTTTCCACCCACTTCTACACTACATAGCTTTCTCAACATCTTCAATCAATTGTCCATAACAAGTCCAGCAATCCTCAACCATGTTTATTGCCTTAATGACCTCTAGAGCGTCTCTTTCAAAAGTAACAGAAGAAAATTTGAGTTATGCACATAACTTCAGAGCTCTCCATAACGCCAAATTTATGTTATCACTGGGTGTGCTACACCCTGTCTATTCACATAGACACCATAATCTCTCCTTGGTCATCCCTTATTACAATCCCTGCACCCATTCTCTTGGCTTTTGAATCGTATGCAACATCCCAATTCACCTTAACTCCACTACCTACTGAAGGTTTCCATCTCCCCCACCTTCTTTATGTACATCCATCAGTTTTAAGCCCCATTGAGCTACTTTGTGCCTACTGAAATTCTTCAAGACTATCCCTTGCTTGCTTCACCACCACTTTGGGGCTGGAGAAAGTCTTCTCAAAGATAAACTTGTTTCTTCTGGTCCGTAACCCCCTCATGATGGATGCCACAACTTTCAATCCGTCCTACTGTAGGCTCTGGGACAATTTTTCCCACACCTTCAAAAAATCACCTTCTGAACTGGCCCATTTTTTTTAACAAGACTCATAAAGTTAACCTAAATATCGGATGCAGCAGCCCAACTCCACAATGTATAGCATATTGATTCCTCCTCTCTTTCACAAATAGGGCACAAGAGATTCTTAATAACTCTCCTCTTAGCCAGGTTCACTCTCGTGGGTAAATGGTCATTGATAGCTTTCCACATTAAAGTCTTCACCACAGCTGGGGAATTCATACTCCGTATCGCTCTCCAGCAAGTGTCCCTTACTAGGCAACTAGAAGTTTCACCCTTCTCTTCCCTTCTATTTTCTCCTTCAACCCATTTCCAAGTGGTATGCACTTTTTACATTGAACTACCCATTCTTTGTGTACCCCCATATTAGCTTGTCCCTTTGCCTAGACAAACTGAAGGGTATACTACATACTAACTTAGCTTCCATTTCCCTCAGCGTGTCTTTGATAACCTCAGCTTTCCAGCATCCCCTTTCAGCATTTATAAGCTCCTCAACTCTAGAGTTGCTCTCAAAATTTTTCATAGGTGATTGCAAGCAGAAAGTAGATAGCTTTGGGATCCATTTATCACCCCATATTTTGATGTCTCTATCGTTGCCTACCCTGCATGTAATCCCTCTTTGAGTAGATTAAGGGCTACCCATAAGCTCCTTCATATCATAGAAGGCCCTGAGCCTAGCTTTGCTTGCAGTAAATCACCGTTTTTAAAATACTTCTTATTTAAAATCCTTGCTGCCAAAGAAGTGGGATTTGTCAAAATCCTCCAGCATTGCTTTGCAAGTAGAGCTTGATTGAAGTTTTCCAGGTTCCTAAACTCGAGCCCCCTAGAGTCTTTTGGTTCCCCCATTCTACCCCAACTACACCATTGTATATTCATGTTATCTTGCTTAAAACCCCACCAAATTCTCGCCATCATGGCTGAAATTTTTCTGCACAACTTAACAAGCAATTTAAAGACACTCATATGGTAATTTGGGATCGCTAGAATCACTGCCAAAGAAGTGGGATTTGTCAAAATCCTCCAGCATTGCTTTGCAAGTAGAGCTTGATTGAAGTTTTCCAAGTTCCTAAACTCGAGCCCCCTAGAGTCTTTTTGTTCCCCCATTCTACCCCAACTACACCATTGTATATTCATGTTATCTTGCTTAAAACCCCACCAAATTCTCGCCATCATGGCTGAAATTTCTCTGCACAACTTAACAAGCAATTTAAAGACACTCATATGGTAATTTGGGATTGCTAGAATCACTGCCTTGAGGAGGATTTCCTTACCCGAGGGGGAAAGGATCTGGTTCTTCCAATTATTTATCCACTGCCACACCTTATCCTTAATACCTCGAAAGGTATTATATCTGAATCTATCTGCCATAGCTGGGAGTCCCAAGTACTTCTCATAATAGCCACTGACTCTTGCTCCCAACTCTCTTTGAATTAACCTCTGTTCATGTGCCTTAGTGTTAGAGTTGAAGAAAATATAAGTTTTCTGATTGTTGAGGCATTGTCCTGAGGCATGCTCATGCAGTTCAAGCAAACCTTCCATTCATCCAGTTTAGTCGTGCCAAACAAAACACAATTGTCAACAAACAAAAGATGTGTTAGTCTAGTTCCTCCCCTTACCACAGGCACCCCCTTATGGCTCCATTCTGCTCAGAAGATTTAAACAAGCTACTCATCCCTTCTGCACATAGTAAAAATAGATAAGGGGACAAGGAGTCCCCCTGTATTAGCCCCCTGGAAGGTCTAAACTTTCCTACTGGTTGTCCATTTATCAACACTTCATACAAGATTGTAGTGACACAATTAATTACCAGAGACACAATTAATTACCAGAGCAACCCATCTATTATCAAAACCTAACCTCCTCATTACTTCCTCCAAGTAGCTCTATCACACTCTGTCATATGCCTTTAACATGTTTAACTTAATAGCCATACTCCTCACTTTCTCATACCTCCTCTTCTTCATAGAATGAAAGGCATCATAGGCTACTAAGATGTTGTCAGAAATGAGTCTACCAGGTATGAAAGTGCTCTGAGTGCTGGAGATGATAACATCGAGGACCAATTTCAGGACCAGTTTCCACCTATTTGCCACTCTCTTGGGTTACCACTATGTCCATTATTACTTCTATCCTTATATTATCAGTTTATTACTTAGTTCTTCCACTTCAGGTATAGTTTTGTTTATTAACATAATTTTGTCTTCTTTTGTTCATAACATTTTGTTTATTATTTCATTTATACATATCCCATTAAAATTAATAATTGAAGATGATCATGTTTAAACAACTTCACACAAGCAAGTTATAAATAAAATTTAAAATACAATAAAATTAAAAACTTAACAATATCCTGCACATTGCTCAGGTGTGCCACTAGTTTTTAACTATTCTAAAAGTATCTATCCGTCTTAAATTACTAAAAATTAATGTACTTGTGAATCATTTGAACAATCATATTTAAGAAAATAGAAATACGACATAATCTATGAGAGAATTTGAGAAGTTTTTGGAAATGATATTTATTTATTTATTTTCTATTTCTTTACATGAACTTCAAGGAATAGCATTCTCCTGTTTCTATACAGGCAAAGAAACAATAATTACATACAAAAAATACAACCGAATTAAGTTGAAACGCTTACCCTGGTAATAATTATAACCCCTCGGAAAAGGGAAAATCTAAACAATATATGGACAATAATTTTCTTGAAATTTATAGAGGAATGTCAAACAATTCTAGACCGTCCGATCAAGAATATGACCGTTGGAGGCTTCTACCCGGTTATGGTGTCGAATTCAAAGCTACGTACCTCTCTCTCTCTCTCTCTCTCTCCCAATAAAAGCCAGTAAACTCGGAGAGAAAAAAAGGGCATTCACAAACCCAATACAACAGGCAAAATACACACATTCGCTCGCTCTCTCCAGTCGTCTATGTATTCTGTAGCAAGAATGAAGTCCGACTGCAAGCCGCCGCTCCCTAAATCGCCGATCAGGCTTCGACCCCGTCCAGATCTTCGCTCAAACTCAGCCTCTCTGCAAACCCCATCAGGTAGCTAGGCCTGAACAAACACGTCTCAAGCTCTCTCTCTCTCTCTCCCTCTCTCTCTCTCTCTCGATTCCCGTTATTAACTTATATTTGTGCCCGACCGATTTTTTTTCCCGCTTTGGCAGGCTCTTTGGCAAAATCTGAGAGACCAAATCGTTGTTGGGACAACCAGGAAACGGATCTTCGACCCGAGTACCGCTCAATCTCGTGCGAGTTGCGGACTTTAGCGAAGATGGTACGCAACGAGTTTGGCAACGGAGATTCAGACAGTGATGGGATTGCTAATTCTTTCGGTGCAAATTCGAGTCCTCTGTTTGAGAGGGGTCGGTTTTACGAGGAGTACTCCGCGAGAAGGAACGAGAGGCTGAGGAGCAAGAAGAACGAGACAGGGCATGAGAGGAAGACCGCGTACAGTCTCGGTGTCACGGGGGAGTCTGCGAAAAGGAGCAGCAGTACGAAGAAGCTTGTGAACTTGAGGAAATCGGTCTCGGCGGCTTACTCTGTGGAGCAGAGCGAGGCCCCGACTTCGAGGTATATGCTGAGAAGTATGACGAAGGAGAACAAGAAGCCACCTCTGCCTGCCAATTCTAGGAAATCTTCGGTACTTGGTGCAGAGCCAAAAATGGGGACTCGAAGCGTTCGGAGAGGCTGAGTTTCAAAACACTTGAGAATTTTCAGTGAATTCTACAGTTTTATTATTTTTATTTACTTTTTTTTTGGACTTTTGGGACTCAAGGAAGTTGGTTAATTTAATAGGAATTTGAACATGGTTGCCTTGTTCATGGATTTTCTAGTGGTTATCCCCCGAATGATTGAGGTTTCAACTTGACAAAGAAACCTATTCTAAGTAAGCATTGGATTTGATAAAATATAAAAAAATTCTATCAGGAAATCGGTAGGC
This sequence comes from Pterocarya stenoptera, assembly GCA_003123785.1. Lineage (NCBI taxonomy): Eukaryota > Viridiplantae > Streptophyta > Magnoliopsida > Fagales > Juglandaceae > Pterocarya > Pterocarya stenoptera. The sequence goes on from QEOT01123595.1 coordinate 43,476, forward strand.
AAAACACATCCTTTCATTTTATTGTCATAGACAATACTTTGTAGTCTTTGTTAAAAAGATTTAAAATTAAAATCTTTTAGAAATCAAGAGGGAGAGTGTGCTTTGCACACCCGCTTCCAAGTAGAAGAACTCATTAGGGAGATCTTTTCCACTATGGTAGTCTACTAAACACTCTGGAATTATAATTAAGGGTATGCATCCAAAAAGATCTTTACTTGTTGCTTTCCATGGTGCCATTTTTTTGAGTGGTGTCCAGCTTTGGGAGGATCTTAAAAGACTGGAGATGTCAATGAAAATGTTGTAGAATGACTGGTCGGTTGATGCAGATAGTTGGGCTATTGTTGAAGTTACCACTTGGCTATCTTTTACGATAATTATTCTTGCTAGCTAGTTTGCTAGTTGCTGCTTCCTCTATTGCTGAGTCAATGAACTGTGTGCGTCTTAGCGAAAATAAGGGACCCTGTGTCTGACAAAAGAAACCCAGTTATAAATATTGATACGTTTATCACGTTGAAACGTTTTGATCTTATATTCTCTCACGTCTTTATTTCCTTGGCATTTCATCGAACGGTTGGCCTGGGGGGGTGGGGAGGACATCAATGTGATAAATGCAAATATTTTAATTCAACTTCAACCATTATAGTTGTAGCTAGCTAGGTGGCCCTCACCTTGTCTATCTGGTTTGCAAGTTCTGTATGTATAACAGCTGAAGTGCAAAGCCATCATCCATCGCGATGCATTTTCAGGGTTAGAATTCTCTGTAACTTCCCGAACTCTAGGGTAGCATACACAGAAGTGATAGAAGTTAGAACGAGTTAAATTTCTTAGAGATCTTATCCAAAAAATCTAGGATTTAAAATGAGAGATGGATGATGCATAAAGTGAGTTTTTTAATATTTATTGAATCTTATTTAATCGGACACTACTAAATATTTAATAAATAACATGAGACCTACTCTATTACGCAATAATTTTAGATGATCCTTGATTTAGATTGGAAATTCATCTCAACTCATCCCATCTCATCATTATAATTTTTTTAAATTTTCATATAAAATATAATAAATAATTCAACTTTTTTAAATCTCAAAACAATAATAATATTAAAAAATAATATTCTAACAATATTTTATTCAACTCATTTAAAACTATCTCAATTCATTTCTAAATCTAAACAGGTAATGGAATGTGCTAACATTTTTAACATTATATGAATCCCCATTTCATTTTATTCCAATTTGGCAAAGACCCTAAAGTTATAATACAATTGTTTTGAATCCTAAAAAAGAAAGACATCCGGTCTTATCCCAAAAAGAGTTGTACTAATATTAAGGGGTGCTAGCTTCACGCTATCTACTTTAAAAATAAATAAATAAATAAATAAATAAAAAGAAGAAGAAGAAGAAGAAAAGAAAAAAAAAAAAGGAGCATACATATATATATATGTATGTATGTATGTATGTATGAGATACTAGTGAAAAAATTTACTTTTGCTTGGTATGCCTGACTTTTTTTAAAAAGTTATGTCAATCTTACATGCGCTAACACTGTATTTAATATTATTATTAATGTAAGGGACAAAATATCCCAATCTCAGGTAGAATAGGTCCAATCCACCAAGTGACCATCACTAGAAAAATAAAAAGAGAGGAAGGGAATACAAGAAGGCCAAAAAGGGACAAGAGTGATGAGTGTGAAGGAAAAGATGGATCGTATCAAGAGAAAGTGAGAAAGGAGAAGAGGATGTCAGAGATGGAAAGAAAAAAGGTGACCACTCCTCATCATTACAGACAGGCACACAGAGAGAGGGATCAGATAAAAAGCAAATGGCCAAATGACTGGGAGACTTCGGCTTCTTTAGCTTCTTCAACCTCTTGAAGGGGAGCTCCAACTAGGAGGTCTTCTCCAATAAATATATTTAAAATCTCCATTATATAATGAGAAATAAAAGGATATGAGAGATTGTAAACAAGCATACTATAATAGATTTCTCCTCCCTAAACGTTTCATAGATGTAGGCAATATGTCGAATCATGTATGTGCGCACTGACACCATATAGTTGCACGAACCACTACTGAGGGCTCTGAATCACACCAATTGAGATCCGAAATGCCATAGTGGGCCGAAAATAACTCTTTCTTTACTTCCGATCTATTCTGCAATTTTTTATGCATCAACAGTTGATATGCATTTCGCTCCGCGTATAAAAAGGTAACGCCAATGGAACCAGATCCTTGATGATGTGGACAAAAACAGGGAGGGAAACGGAATCATGTGTAAAATCACATACGGTTTGAACAAAGTACGCGCTATATTGCAAGCAGTATGGCATCCTGAATTGAATAAGAAGAGCCAGCTAGCTAGCCGTTACATAACTAACTAAATAAATAAAGACTGGTGCTGGCGGGCAGCCGTACAGCTAGCCCAGATATTTTTTTTAATTATTTTTAATCATTAAAAAATGAAAAATATATATATAACTGCATTAATAATTACTTTCTTAATTATTAAATAAAAATAATTAAAATATTCAAACAATAATTTTAAATGGTAGTTTTTAGAAGGCTAAATATCATTTTCTATAAATATGCAAATTGACATCGATGACTCAAAAATGGCAATATGCAAGTTGATATCGATGACTCAAAAATGGCGGCCATTACTGGCTGGTAGAATTAAGTTGGTTTCTCATCCGAATAGACCAACAAAGAAAAAAAATCGAACACTGCAGTAGTACTCCTCCTCCACATAGATGGTTGACCAAGTTATTGGCTTATGATTTTTTTTAATATTTATTAAGAAAAGGGGTGGGAAAAGAAAACTCCGAAGCTGATAGGTTAGCTGGCTGTTAATTTAATAGGAAATTTGGCGATGCACAATAAATATATATAGCGAGGAGCAAGACCAGGATTCAAAAAGATCATCGATGTCTGAAAGCTGCAGACAAGCTTTGACCGAATCGGGAAGATCAAGGTATGAAGACAGGTTGCGAATTAACAGCCAAGGTCACCGTCCAATTATTACTTGGTACGCACTAATTACTACTATAAAAATGATCTTTTTGATCTATTTATCGTAATTAAAAGATTACAAATAATTATAATTTTTTGATCGTAATAAATTAGTCAAAAAATACTTTTTTTTGTTATAGTGTACATAATTATTTATAACAGATTATTTACGATAAAAATATATTTATTTTAATAAAATTTTTTATTTATAAAAAATAACTAATCATAAATAAATAATATTTTTATATAAATATATGGAAAGCTTTAAAACTGCCGGTAAAAATATTTAGAACAATATTATATAATCAATAAATAATATAGAATCTATTTTATGCATCTATCTTTTATCTTAGAGATCAAATTTTTTGATATCTCTTTTACAACTAGATATTTTATAACTTATTTTATAATAAAAATATGATTTTGTTACTTGCTAAAACCAATTTCAATTTTATGCAAATTAATACCGTCAATTTGAAATAGAGTTGCATGGCAATATTATAGTTGTACGTAAAGCAATACGTATGCTTGATTCAGCGTAGAACTCGGCCATTATATGCAAACGAGTTAATGAAGTTTGCATGCTCCCGTGCGTTGAAGTTTTCTCTTCAAAAATGGCGGTTTACGTGATCGATATAATTCGTATATTATATGATCATTCGGGTAAGAGAAGGTGGCGAAGAAAAGGTTCAAGAGGTCAGAGCCCACTTGAAAGAACTTGGAAGATACTAAAATCAATTCATTTCAGTCAAATTTTAAGTTGAATTTAACATTCAAATATCCCGACTTTCAAATTATTAAATATCACTCAACTCAAAAAATATTTACACATGAGACTCATAATCTTTTTTAACTTTCCATAAACTCATCTTAATATTTAAACTCATCTTAGATGGACCTCACAAAACTTACTCCACCATCTTAACTCACTACTATTCATAAAGAACTTAATTCATCTTAATGGGCCATCTTAAGATCATGCAAATTTCACTGCATTGGGGTTGACATAATTAGAGAGAGTCTAATTTAAATTGAGATGCAAAATATTTCGAAGGTCTTTTTAATAATGATATATACAATAATGTAATAAATTATTATGAATATCAATACTATAAATTCTTATTTAAAAATTATCAAATTCTTTGGATTGGAGTCTCTTTAAAATGTAGTTTAGTTTTTTTTTTTTCTCAAGAGTTCATTTAATTTTGTTTAGAAAATCTTATTTCTTGAGAGCCTTCTGCTGTTATTTTCTAAAGAACGTTTAAAATTAAAATCGTTTCTCAAGGGCCTTTTTAGCCTTTTAGGGGATTCCTTTTGTTTTAAAAAATATCAAGTAAGAGATATAGTACTAGAGGGCTTATTCATGGGGCCTTAGGCAAATGGCCCTGTGAATATGAGATGAGAAAGTTGTAATGATTAGGTAAAAGAATATGAGATGAATTTGAAAAAATTGAATTGTTTATTTTATTTTGTATTGAAATTTGAAAAAGTGTAATGATAAAATTGAGATTAGATGAGATGATATGAGAGTTTCTGAAAATAAACAAGGCTAAAGTGATTTTTGTAAATAGTAATGAAAAGTAATAATAAAATATTAAATAATATTAAATAATAATAAATATTTTAAAAATACTCTACTATCCAATCTCACCGGAAGTGTCGGGCCGCCCCGGGCTCGTAGCTTTACATCATTGAAGACTAGATTGCAAGTTGCATACGTTGACATATCCTTCCGTTGCCTATAAAACCCATGAACGTCCTATGCATCTCAGCCATCTGGAACATACAACCCTACAGAGATTCATTAAGCTACACAGCTCCATCATGGCTATCCTTGGCTATGCAGTTTTGCTTTTAGGAGTTGTCTTTTTCCTTTTCCTTGGCCATTGGAAACGAAAACAAAACTCGCCCATCACAAACTGGCCTGTTGTCGGGATGGTTCCGGGGCTTATTCGAAATGCATCGCAAGTGTACGAATGCACGAACCGGGTTCTAAAGCACTATGGAGGCACTGTCGAGGTTAAGGGCCTTTGGTTTGCTGGTATGGACTTTATGGTCACCAGTGATCCCATGAATATCCACTACATTTTGAGTAAAAACTTTCCCAACTATGGAAAAGGGCCTGAGATCCAGGAGATTTTGGAGCCTCTGGGAGATGGGATTCTCAATTCTGATTCAGATTGGTGGACCTACCAGAGAAAGATGATGCATTCTGTCGTTAAAAACAGCAAGTTCGAGCTGTTTTTGGAGAAAATTGTTAGGCAAAAGGTATCGAATTGCCTAATTCCGGTTCTCGAACACCTCTCCAAGCAAGAGAGTGAGGTGGATTTACAAGAAGTTTTCAAGCGGTTCACATTCGATAACAGTTGCCTAATGGTTTTAGGCTTTGATCCAATTTCCCTCTCGGTTGACTTCCCAAAATTTTCGTATGTCAAGGCTTTCGATGATATGGAAGCGGCAGTCATATACCGACACATCCTGCCAAAATGGTGTTGGAAGCTACAGAGACGGCTTCAACTCGGACAAGAGAAGAAGCTGAAAAAAGCTTGGGAATTGTTTGATGGATTCTTATACAAATGCATCTCATCAAAACGAGAAGAACTAAGCCGATGCAGAACCCAATTGGAGGAAGCCTCGAACTTCAACTTGCTGACAGAATACATGATGCATGAGGATAAAGAAGGACGCATGGGAGGTACGGACAAATTTCTAAGGGATTCAGCATTTAATCTCATGGCAGCAGGGAGCGACACAGTTGGTTCAGCTCTCACTTGGTTTCTTTGGCTCGTTGCAACGCACCCATCAGTGGAAACAAAGATTTTAGACGAGATGAGGAAGAATGTCATGGTTAAAGATCATGACCAAAAGCGTGCATGTTTCGGTATAAAAGAGCTAGATAATCTGGTCTATCTCCATGCAGCCTTGTGCGAGGCATTCCGGCTATACCCAGTGATTCCTTTCCATCCGAAAACTGCAGTTAAAGCAGATACGCTTCCAAGCGGCCACCGGGTCGGTCCAAATGCAACGATTGTAATATTTCTGTATGCAATGGGAAGAATGGAGGAATTATGGGGTGAAAATTGCTTGGAGTACAAGCCAGAGAGATGGATATCAGAGCAAGGAGGAATCATATCTGTGCCATCTTACAAATTCTCTTCGTTTGGTGGGGGTCCCAGGAGCTGTTTGGGTAAGGCCATGGCTTTCATTCAGATGAAGATCGTTGCCACCTCCATCTTATGGAATTATCACGTTCAAGTGGTAGAAGGTCACCCTGTTTTGCCAAGTGTTTCTGTTGTACTTCAAATGAAACACGGTTTGAAGGTGAAAATCAACAAAAGAATTGTTTGACTTTGATGCAGCTAGAGATATATTATATATATCTGCATTAATTAATACTTGAATTATGTAAGATGTTTTTTTATAATGCTGTAGCCACAAATTAAAATTCAACGCTTGCAATAAAACTACAATATATATGTTTGACAAAAAAAGAAATTAAATGTCAGCTGCTAAGATGGACCCTCGCTTTCAACAAGGTCGGTCCATTCAAAAAGATTGGCGGGGGAGCCTGCAAATGTAAAATAAGGCATAAGATTTCTCACTGGTAGGTCAAAGTCTTGCATATTGCCTTATTTGGTTTAGACCGAGCTCCATATATACGTACGTAAGGTGGAAGGCTTACCATAATAGGGTTAAAGTTATCCTTTCAAAATCAAGTCCATGCAGTTTGGTTATATATCTCATTTTTTACATTATTTTTTTAAGAACATTTTTTTTTTCTCAATTCATTTGTCAATGAAAAATAAAAAATAAAAAAATGATTTCAAGAAAATATTGATCTTAGATGAAATTGCTCGTTGAAGTTATGATTTCAAGAAAGTATTGATCTTATATAAACAAATACTTTATATAAACTAAGGGGACAAGGCATGGTGATTAGAGGTTGAAACTGTTTGCCTAGAGGTGCTATTATCCTTAATCATGGGGGCCTAAATGAGTCCATGAGAAGGCGCCCCTTATACGTCCGGGTCAAATATGGGGGACTATATAAGGCGTTTCTTCATCAAGCCATATTCTAACCCCTAACTCCATCAATATAGAGATCATAATTGGCATGAATCTTGTCTCATTAGAATCCATTTTGATTCTTATATACTATTTTGATAGAATGAGTACTACAACCACAAAGGAATCACATAAAAATAATCTCACAAACTAGCATGACTTCATGTGATCTATTAGATCTACTTTTTATCATACAAGAGTGTATTTTATAATAGATTTGGCTTGATTAGTCTAGTTCCAACAAGCTTGGTCGATCCAAATCAATGTTAAAGAACAATCTTAATCACAAGATTAGCAACTGACAGAAAACGTTTGTAGACTTATGAGTCAACTTTCTTGTTCTCAAAATTCATAGCAATATCTACTCGGTAAAAGCTATGTTTTTTTTTTTTTTTTAGATCAATTGAAAAGACTAACTTGATGATATCTATTGTTGTTGTTCTTGATCCAAGATGTAAATTTTGTCTTTTGCATTTTTTGTTCAAAAAAATATATGGTGCTAATTTAGTCGAAACAATGACTGTAAAAGTGAAACAATTGATGATTGATTATTTGATGTAGAATTGGATAATATTGAAAGCTTTGAGGCAGAATTAGGTAATAAACTTATTTCTTATTTACATATTTATTAAAAAAATTAATAATATTTATTTTTATATCATTTAATAATCATCATGTGTTTTTTAAGAGTTTGATCCAAAATCAATCTTTACTTATATTGATGAGGAGTAACTCAAGACTTATGGTCTGTATGATAGTATGCTTTTCATTTTCACTTACTTGTTAGAGAACCTAAATCACTTTATGTTGACTTGAATTATTTGATGTACTATTATTGTTTTGATGTGCTATTATTGATTTGGTGTTAGACTTTTTCATAATGGCAGATATAGAGGAAGAGATGGGAAGCTGCTATAATTTGATCGTTGGATACTCCTTAGTCTTTTATCATTTGATGTTTATATTTTCTAATTTAGATAGTTTTTGTAATAGATGACTTTTGTACATTTTTTTTATTAGTTTTTGTACAAATTTAATCTATATGTTTGCCATTAAATCAAATAATTCTAAGGAAGGACCTAAGGTGATTAGTGGTATCATGGGTAGAATCAATAAAAGTTATGTTTTTTTTTTTTTTGGATCAATCGAAAAGACTAACTTGATGATATTTATTGTTGTTGTTCTTGATCCAAGATGCACATTTAGTCTTTTGTATTTTTTGTTCAAAAAAATATATGGCGGTAATTTAGTCGAAAAAATGATTGCAAAAGTGAAACAATTGATGATTGATTATTTGATGTAGAATTGGATAATATTGAAAGCTTTGAGGCAGAATTGGGTAATAAACTTATTTCTTATTTACATATTTATTAAAAAATTTCATAATGTATATTTTTATATCATTTAATAATCATATGTTTTTTAAGAGTTTGATCCAAAATAAAGCTTTACTGATGTTGATGAGTTGTAACTCAAGGCTTATGATCTGCATGATAGTATGCTTTTCATTTTCACTTACTTGTTAGAGAACCTAAATCACTTTATGTTGACTAGAATTATTTGATGTACTATTATTGTTTTGATGTGTTATTATTGATTTGGTGTTAAACTTTTTCATAACTGCAGATATAGAGGAAGAGATGGGAAGCTGCTATAATTTGATCGTTGGATACTCCTTAGTCTTTTATCAGTTGATGTTTATTTTTCTAATTTAGATTGTTTTTGTAATAGACGACTTTTATACATTTTTTTTATTAGTTTTTGTACAAATTTAATCTATATGTTTGCCATTAAATCAAACAATTCTAAGGAATGACCTAAGGTGAGTAGTGGTCTCATGGGCAGAATCGATAAAAGCTATGTTTTTTTTTTTTTTTATCAATCGAAAAGAATAACTTGATAATATTTATTGCTGTTGTTCTTGATCCAAGATGCAAATTTTATCTCTTGCATTTTTTGTTCAAAAAAATATATGGTGGTAATTTAGTCAAAAAAATGATTGCAAAAGTGAAACAATTGATGATTGATTATTCGATGTAGAATTGGATAATATTGAAAGTTTTGAGGCAGAATTGGGTAATAAACTTATTTCTTATTTACATATTTATTAAAAAATTTCATAATATTTATTTTTATATCATTTAATAATCATCATCTATTTTTTAAGAGTTTGATCCAAAATCAATCTTTACTTATATTGATGAGGAGTAACTCAAGACTTATGGTCTGCATGATAGTATGCTTTTCATTTTCACTTACTTGTTAGAGAACCTAAATCACTTTATGTTGACTTGAATTATTTGATGTACTATTATTGTTTTGATGTGCTATTATTGATTTGGTGTTAAACTTTTTCATAACTGCAGATATAGAGGAAGAGATGGGAAGCTGCTATAATTTGATCGTTGGATACTCCTTAGTCTTTTATCAGTTGATGTTTATTTTTCTAATTTAGATTGTTTTTGTAATAGACGACTTTTATACATTTTTTTTATTAGTTTTTGTACAAATTTAATCTATATGTTTGCCATTAAATCAAACAATTCTAAGGAATGACCTAAGGTGAGTAGTGGTCTCATGGGCAGAATCGATAAAAGCTATGTTTTTTTTTTTTTTTTATCAATCGAAAAGACTAACTTGATAATATTTATTGCTGTTGTTCTTGATCCAAGATGCAAATTTTATCTCTTGCATTTTTTGTTCAAAAAAATATATGGTGGTAATTTAGTCGAAAAAATGATTGCAAAAGTGAAACAATTGATGATTGATTATTCGATGTAGAATTGGATAATATTGAAAGTTTTGAGGCAGAATTGGGTAATAAACTTATTTCTTATTTACATATTTATTAAAAAATTTCATAATATTTATTTTTATATCATTTAATAATCATCATCTGTTTTTTAAGAGTTTGATCCAAAATCAATCTTTACTTATATTGATGAGGAGTAACTCAAGACTTATGGTCTGCATGATAGTATGCTTTTCATTTTCACTTACTTGTTAGAGGACCTAAATCACTTTATGTTGACTTGAATTGTTTGATGTACTATTATTGTTTTGGTGTGCTATTATTGATTTGGTGCTAGACTTTTTCATAATGGTAGATATAAAGGAAGAGATGGGAAGCTGCTATAATTTGATCGTTGGATACTCCTTAGTCTTTTATCAGTTCATGTTTATATTTTATAATTTGGATAGTTTTTGTAATAGATGACTTTTGTATATTTTTTTTATTAGTTTTTGTACAAATTTAATCTATATGTTTGCCATTAAATCAAACAATTCTAAGGAATGACCTAATGTGATTAGTGGTATCATGGGCAGTATCGATAAAAGCTATGTTTTTTTTTTTTTGATCGATCGGAAAGACTAACTTGATGATATTTATTGCTGCTGTTCTTGATCCAAAATGCAAATTTTATCTTTTACATTTTTTGTTCAAAAAAATATATGGTGCTAATTTAATCTAAAAAATAATCGCAGAAGTGAAACAATTGATGATTGATTATTTGATGTAGAATTGGATAATATTGAAAGCTTTGAGGCAGAATTGGGTAATAAACTTATTTCTTATTTACATATTTATTAAAAAATTTCATAATATTTATTTTTATATCATTTAATAATCATCATGTGTTTTTAAGAGTTTTATCCAAAATAAGCTTTACTTATGTTGATGAAGAGTAACTTAAGGCTTATGGTCTGCATGATAGTATGCTTTTCATTTTCACTTACTTGTTAGAGAACCTAAATCACTTTATGTTGACTTGAATTATTTGATGTACTATTATTGTTTTGGTGTGCTATTATTGATTTGGTGTTAGAATTTTTCATAATGGCAGATATAGATGAAGAGATGGGAAGCTGCTATAATTTGATCGTTGGATACTCCTTAATCTTTTATCAGTTGATGTTTATATTTTTTAATTTAGATAGTTTTTGCATAGATGACTTTTGTAAATTTTTTTATTAATTTTTGTACAAATTTAATCTATATGTTTGTCATTAAATCAAACAATTCTAAGGAAGGGCCTAAGGTGATTAGTGGTATCATGGCAGAATCGATAAAAGCTATGTTTTTTTTTTTTTTTATCAATCGAAAAGACTAACTTAATAATATTTATTGCTATTGTTCTTGATCCAAGATGCAAATTTTATCTCTTGCATTTTTTATTCAAAAAAATATATGGTGGTAATTTAGTCAAAAAAATGATTGCAAAAGTGAAACAATTGATGATTGATTATTCGATGTAGAATTGGATAATATTGAAAGTTTTGAGGCAAAATTGGGTAATAAACTTATTTCTTATTTACATATTTATTAAAAAATTTCATAATATTTATTTTTATATCATTTAATAATCATCATCTATTTTTTAAGAGTTTGATCCAAAATCAAGCTTTACTTATGTTGATGAGTTGTAACTCAAGGCTTATGATCTGCATGATAGTATGCTTTTCATTTTCACTCATTTCTTAGATGACCTAAATCACTTTATATTGACTTGAATTATTTGATGTACTATTATTGTTTTGGTGTGCTATTATTAATTTGATGCTAGACTTTTTCGTAATGGCAGATATAAAGGAAGAGATGGGAAGCTGCTATAATTTGATCGTTGGATACTCCTTAGTCTTTTATCAGTTCATGTTTATATTTTATAATTTAGATAGTTTTTGTAATAGATGACTTTTGTATATTTTTTTTATTAGTTTTTGTACAAATTTAATCTATATGTTTGCCATTAAATCAAAAAATTCTAAGGAATGACCTAAGGTGATTAGTGGTATCATGGGCCGTATCGATAAAAGCTATGTTTTTTTTTTTTTGATCAATCGGAAAGACTAACTTGATGATATTTATTGCTGTTGTTCTTGATCCAAGATGCACATTTAGTCTTTTGCATTTTTTGTTCAAAAAAATATATGCCGGTAATTTAGTCGAAACAATGATTGCAAAAGTGAAACAATTGATGATTGATTATTTGATGTAGAATTGGATAATATTGAAAGCTTTGAGGCAGAATTGGATAATAAACTTATTTCTTATTTACATATTTATTAAAAAATTTCATAATGTATATTTTTATATCATTTAATAATCATCATATGTTTTTTAAGAGTTTGATCCAAAATCAATCTTTACTTATGTTGATGAGGAGTAACTCAAGACTTATGGTCTGCATGATAGTATGCTTTTCATTTTCACTTACTTGTTAGAGAACCTAAATCATTTTATGTTGACTTGAATTATTTGATGTACTATTATTGTTTTGGTGTGCTATTATTGATTTGGTGTTAGACTTTTTCATAAAGGCAGATATAGAGGAAGAGATGGGAAGCTGCTATAATTTGATCGTAGGATACTCCTTAGTCTTTTATCAATTCATGTTTATCTTTAATAATTTAGATAGTTTTTGTAATAGATGACTTTTGTATATTTTTTTATTAGTTTTTAGACAAATTTAATCTATATGTTTGCCAATAAATCAAACAATTCTAAGGAACGACTTAAGGTGATTAGTGGTATCATAGACAGAATCGATAAATGCTATGTTTTTTTTTTTTTTTTGATCAATCGAAAAGACATGCTTGATAATATTTATTGCTGTTGTTCTTGATCCAAGATACAAATTTTACCTTTTGTATTTTTTGTTCAAAAAAATATATGGTGGTAATTTAATCTAAAAAATGATCGCAAAAGTGAAAAAATTGATGATTGATTAATTGACGTAAAATTGGATAATATTAAAAGCTTTGAGGCAGAATTGGGCAATAAATTTATTTCTTATTTACATATTTATTAAAAAATTTCATAATGTTTATTTTTATATTATTTAATAATCTTCATGTGTTTTTTAAGAGTTTGATCCAAAATGAAACTATACTTATGTTGATGAGCAGTAACTCAAGGCTTATGGTCTGCACGATAGTATGCTTTTCATTTTCACTTACTTGTTGGAGAACCTAAATCAATTTATGTTGACTTGAATTATTATATGTACTATTATTGTTTTGATGTGCTATTATTGATTTGGTATTAGACTTTTTCAAAACGGCAAATATAGACGAAGAGATGGGAAGCTGCCATAATTTGTTCATTGGATACTCCTTAGTTTTTTATCGGTTGATATTTATATTTTCTAATTTAGAAGTTATTGAAATAGATAACTTTTGTACATTTTTTTTATTAGTTTTTGTACAAATTTAATCTATATGTTTTCCATTAAATCAAACAATTCTAAGGAAGGACCTAAGGTGATTAGTGGTATCAGGGGCAGTGTCGATAAAAGCTATATATTTTTTTTTAGATCAATCGAAACGACTAACTTGATGATATTTATTGCTGTTGTTCTTGATCCAAGTTGCAAATTTTATCTTTTGTATTTTTTGTTCAAAAAAATAGATGGTGGTAATTTAACCAAAAAAATTATTGCAAAAGTGAAACAATTGATGATTGATTATTTGATGTAGAATTGGATAATATTGAAAACTTTGAGGCAGAATTGGGTAATAAACTTATTTCTTATTTACATATTTATTAAAAAAATTCATAATGTTTATTTTTATATCATTTAATAATCTTCATGTGTTTTTTAAGAGTTTGATCCAAAATCAAACTTTACTTATATTGATGAGCAGTAACTCAAGGCTTTTGGTCTGCATGATAGTATGCGTTTCATTTTCACTTACTTGTGAGAGAACCTAAATCACTTTATGTTGACTTGAATTATTTGATGTACATTATTATTTTGGGGAGCTATAATTGATTTGGTGTTAGACTTTTACATAATGGCAGATATAGAGGAAAAGATGGGAAGTTGCTATAATTTGATCGTTGGATACTTCTTAGTCTTTTATCAGTTGATGTTTATATTTTCTAATTTATATAGTTTTTATAATAGATAACTTTTGTACATTGTGTTTATTAGTTTTTGTACAAATTTAATCTATATGTTTGCCATTAAATCAAACAATTCTAAAGAAGGACCTGAGGTTATTAGTGGTATCATGGGCAATATCCATAAAAGCTATGTTTTTTTTTGGAGCAATCGAAACGACTAACTTGATGATATTTATTGCTGTTGTTCTTGAGCCAAGATGCAAATTTAGTGTTTTTCATTTTTTGTTCAAAAAAATATATGGTGGTAATTTAGTCGAAAAAATGATTGCAAACTTGAAACCATTGATGATTGATTAGTTGATGTAGAATTGGATAATATTGAAAGTTTTGAGGTAGAATTGGGTAATAAACTTATTTCTTATTTACATATTTATTAAAAAATTTCATAATGTTTATTTTTATATCATTTAATAATCATCATGTGTTTTTTAAGAGTTTGATCCAAAATCAAACTTTACTTATGTTGATGAGGAGTAACTCAAGGCTTATGGTCTGCATGATAGTATGCTTTTCATTTTCACTTACTTGTTAGGGCACCTAAATCATTTTATGTTGACTTGAATTATTTGATGTACTATTATTGATTTGGTGTGCTATGATTGATGTGGTATTAGACTTTTTGAATATAGCAGATATAGAGGAAGAGATGGGAAGCTGCTATAATTTGATCGTTGGATACTCATTAGTCTTTTATCAGTTGATGTTTATATTTTCTAATTTAGATAGTTTTTGTAATAGATGACTTTAGTAGATTTTTGTATTAGTTTTTGTACAAATTTATTCTATATGTTTGACATTAAATCAAACAATTCTAAGGAAGGGCCTAAGGTGATTAGTGGTATCATGGGCAGTATCGATAAAAGCTATGTTTTTTTTTTTTTTAATCAATCGAGAAGACTAACTTAATGATATTTATTGCTATTGTTCTTGATCCAAGATGCAAATTTTGTCTTTTGCATTTTTTGTTCAAAAAAATATATGGTGGTAATTTAATCGAAAAAATGATTGTAAAAGTGAAACAATTGATGATTAATTATTTGATGTAGAATTGGATAATATTGAAAACTTTGAGGTAGAATTGGATAATAAACTTATTTCTTATTTATATATTTATTAAAAAATTTGTAATGTTTGTTTTTATATCATTTAATAATAATCCTGTGTTTTTTAAAAGTTTGATCCAAAATCAAAATTTACTTATGTTGATGAGGAGTAACTCAAGGCTTATGGTCTGCATGATAGTATGCTTTTCATTTTCACTTACTTGTTAGAGAACCTAAATCATTTTATGTTGATTTGAATTAGTTGATGTACTATTATTGTTTTGGTGTGCTATTATTGATTTGGTGTTAGACCTTTTCATAATGGCAGATATAGAGGAAGAGATGGGAAGCTGCTATAATTTGATCGCTGGATACTTCTTAGTCTTTTATTAGTTGATGTTTATATTTTCTAATTTAGATAATTTTTGTAATAGATGACTTGTGTACTTTTTTTTATTAGTTTTTGTACAAATTTAATCTATATGTTTGCTATTAAATCAAACAATTTTAAGGAAGGACCTAAGGTAATTAGTGGTATCATAGTCAGTATCAATAAAAGCTATGCTTTTTTTTTTGGATCATTAAAAAAGACTAACTTGTTGATATTTATTGCTGATGTTCTTCATTCAAGATGCAAATTCAGTCTGTTACATTCTTTGTTCAAAAAAATATTGTTGTAATTTAGTCGAAAAAATGATTGCAAATGTGAAACAATTGATGATTGATTATTTGATGTAGAATTGGATAATATTGAAAGCTTTGAGGCAGAATTGGGTAATAAACTTATTTCTTATTTACATATTTATTAAAAAATTTCATAATGTTTATTTTTATATCATTTAATAATCATAATGTATTTTTTAAGAGTTTGATCCAAAATCAAGTTTTACTTATGTTGATGGGGAGTAACTCAAGGCTTATGGTCTGCATGATAGTATGCTTTTCATTTTCACTTACTTGTTAGAGAACCTAAATCACTTTATGTTGACTTGAATTATTTGATGTACTATTATTGTTTTGGTGTGATATTATTGATTTGGTTTTAGACTTTTTCATAACGGCAGATATAGAGAAAGAGATGAGAAGCTGCTATAATTTGATCGTTGGGTACTCCTTAGTCTTTTATCAGTTGATGTTTATATTTTCTAATTTAGATAGTTTTTGTTATTGATGACTTTTGTACATTTTTTTTATTAGTTTTTGTACAATTTTAATCTATGTTCTTGCCATTAAATCAAATAATTCTAAGGAAGGATCTAAAGTGATTAGTGGTATCATGGGCAGTATCGATAAAAGCTATGTTTTTTTTTATCAATCGAAAAGACTAACTTGATGATATTTATTGCGTTTGTTCTTAATCCAAGATGCAAATTTAGTGTTTTGCATTTTTTGTTCAAAAAAATAGATGGTGGTAATTTAGTCGAAAAAATGATTGCAAAATTGAAACAATTGATGATTGATGATTTGGTGTAGAATTGGATAATATTGGAAGTTTTGAGGTAAAATTGGGTAATAAAGTTATTTCTTATTTATATATTTATTAACAAATTTCATAATGTTTATTTTTATATCATTTAATAATCATCATGTGTTTTTTAAGAGTTTGATCCAAAATCAAACTTTTCTTATGTTGATGAAGAGTAACTCAAGACTTATGGTTTGCATGATAGTATGCTTTTCATTTTTCTTACTTATTAGGGAACCTAAATCGCTTTATGTTGACTTGAATTATTTGATGTACTATTATTGTTTTGGTGTGCTATTATTGATTTGGTGTTAGACTTTTTCATAATGGCAGATATAGAGGAAGAGATGGGAAGCTGCTATAATTTGATCGTTGAATACTCCTTAGTCTTTTATCAGTTGATGTTTATATTTTCTAATTTAGATAGTTTTTATAATAGATGACTTTTGTACATTTTTTTTATTAATTTTTGTACATTTAATCTATATGTTTGCCATTAAATCAAATAATTCTAAGGAATGACCTAAGGTGATTAGTGGTATCATGGGCAGTATCGATAAAAGCTATGTTTTTTTTTTTGGGATGAATTGAAAAGACTAAGTTGATCATATTTATTGCTGTTGTTCTTAATTCAAGATGCAAATTTTATCTTTTGTATTTTTTGTTCAAAAAAAATATATGGTGTTAATTTAGTCAAAAAAATGATTGTATAAGTGAAACAATTGATGATTAATTATTTGAAGTAGAATTGGATAATATTAAAAGCTTTGAGGCAGAATTGGGTAATAAAATTATTTCTTATTTACAAATTTATTTAAAAATTTCATAATGTTTATTTTTATATCATTTAATAATTATCATGTGTCTTTTAAGAGTTTGATCCAAAATCAAGCTTTACTTATGTTGATGAGGAGTAACTCAAGGCTTATGGTCTGCATGATAGTATGCTTTTCATTTTCACTTACTTGTTAGAAAACCTAAATCACTTTATGTTGACTTGAATTATTTGATGTACTATTATTGTTTTGGTGGGCTATTATTGATTTGGTGTTAGACTTTTTCATAATGGCCGATATAGAGGAAGAGATGGGAAGTTGCTATAATTTGATCGTTGGATGCTCCTTAGTCTTTTATCAGTTGATGTTTATATTTTCTAATTTAGATAGTTTTTGTAATAGATGAGTTTTGTACATTTTTTTATTAGTTTTTGTACAAATTTAATCTATATGTTTGCCATTAAATTAAACAATTCTAAGAAAGGACCTAAGGTGATTAGTGGTATCATGGGGATTATGGATAAAATTCTTCCAAGGGTCTCCTTATTCTTACTAAAAGTTTATTTTTTAATAAGTTTAGTTAAAGTGAGGTTGGCATAAACTTAGTCTATAAATATATGACGATTGAACCATTGGTGATACACAATAACCATATTGGCTTGTAGTAGAGAGATAGAGAGAGAGAGAGAGAGAGAGAGAGAGAGGAGAAAAAATAGTAATAAAATAAAAAATAATAATAAGTTCGACCCAACCCATACGTAGGTTCGCAAACAGTGACGGGTCGGACCGGACCCAGACCCGGTTAAATGTAATCGGGTTGCAGGCCCAGGGAGAACGTTTTTATTTCAAGCGACGTATTCTAAGACTTATTAAGACGACTATTCTCGCCGGTTAAACAAAATCATCGTGTTAGTAATTAATAATTTTAACCCTTGCTTTCATTTTCGCGTTAATAAAACAACCTATTGCGGCTGTGTTGCTCCTCTCAAGCCACTCGGTACAAGTACAACCGTAGCAATGGATACACTCTCGCGCAAATCTAACGCCACGTGGATAAAACTAAATACTTGCATAATTTTTTTTTATTTTTTTATTTATTTCTCTTATTAAATGTGTATTATATGTATGATGAATAAAAAAATATAAATGTTTCAAGAAAAGTAAAATAAAAAACAAATTAAAAAAAATTAAAAAAAAATAAAAAACACATTAATATATGGTGTGTAGACTTATGCATAGCAATACTCTTCCAATAATAGCACCATATACTTTCGAAATGACAAAAATACTCCCGATTGCTGTTGCGAAGCATAGTAGCTTATAAATTCAATTTATGACTCGAGTCCACGGAGAAACACACCGAATAGTTTTGGGGGTTGATTAGGGTTTTGCAGAGAGCGACAGAGAGAGAGAGGAAGAATGAGCAGGAGCTTGGGGATACCAGTGAAGCTACTGCACGAGGCTTCAGGGCACGTGGTGACGGTGGAGCTCAAGAGCGGAGAACTCTACAGAGGTAGCATGATCGAGTGCGAGGACAACTGGAACTGCCAGCTCGAGAACATTACCTACACTGCTAAGGTATTTAAGCCCTACTGTTTGTTTCTTCAAATAGTTCTTCTTTTTTTTTTTTGGGTGGTCTGGATTGATTTCCTTCTGCTATTGAATCCCGATGTGGATCTGGTTGCTTTAGTTGTTTTCTTAGTTGCATTTCTTAAATCCTAATACAAAATCAGGTCGCATTACTTCCTTGATTACCCAGAGGAGACATTTTTAAACCCGTTATTGGTTGTTCAGGTAGTTATGCTTCATGAAAATGTCGCGTTCTCTGTGGTTTTTCTAAAACCGTAGGTCATGATGGATATACCTGAGAAAATTCTAGACCGCTTGTGCTTTGAATGATCGGTCTGAATATACTTGACTCATAAGTATTTGATGATATCAGAGTTTAAATTGGGGAAATGTTTACTCACTTTTTTCAAGAGGAGTTGCACGGCAATTGCACACTCTATGACTAAATATTATTTCTCATATGGAAATACCTGCAAAGTATCGTGGCTATAGAATAACAGTATGACGTGATAGCTTAGGGGTGAATTGCTGGTCTATCATCGCACTTTACAGAAGCTCATGTTAACCTCATGTGTCATCACGCTTCACAGATCATGAATTTGAATAATCATAACCTTCCTCTATAGCTATGAATGCTGTCCTTGGATATATGTGCATCTATTGTTCATTGTTGAATTTGGGATCATGAGTTACTTATAAAAAAGAATTTGAGATCATTAGTTATTTTGCCCCTTCCTTTAGTATATTATATACACCTTATAATTTGGGTATAATGTATATCTGGGTAACAAGTGTGGTCAATTAAAATATAATTTCTAACAAAGATGGAATAACTGGGGCCACCTATGCTAACACTTGCTGGTATAAGTTTCAAGCAATCCTCCTCAGTACCACTAATATTCTGTTTGAGACATTATTCCTCGTTCAAAGAGGGTTTCTTTTTCAACTCCTAGGGGTTGGCTCAAGTGGTAAAGGCCTTGGGCTTGGGGGTATCCTCCCTCTAGGTCTAAGGTTCAAAGAATCAAATCCCCTTAGGTGCAAACAATTTATATGGGCCATCGGACTGGAGGATTTTTCCCTTGAATTACCCGAGGTGCACTTGCGGGAAACTCCTTGCCGAGGGCCTATGCACCCCCGGGATTAGTCGGAACATTGTTCCAGACGCCCGGTGCCAATAAAAAAAAAAGGGTTTCTTTTTGTTTTTCTGTATCTGCAAGCTTTTTGTCTTATTTCTACTTGCTTTTTGGTTCTAATTTAGTCATTCATTCCTTATAGCATATTTAAATTATTATTTTTCCTTATGTTTCTGTTCTTGCTCTATTTCCAATGGTTGCTCATTCATGTTGACACATTCACAGGATGGGAAGGTCTCACAACTTGAGCACGTCTTTATTCGAGGCAGCAAAGTCAGGTATCTAAATGATGTGTTGCTTGATGAGAATATCTGTATCATTTGTTTCTCAAGTCACTTATTGCATGCTACTTGCAAATTGACTGCAATTCATTGAAAATGATGTGAAACTTTAACAGGTTTATGGTCATACCGGACATGCTGAAGAATGCTCCAATGTTCAAACGTCTGGATGCCAGAATAAAGGTACCTTTCCGTTTTGAAGTAATTAGATACTCCTAAATTCTATTGTGCTTTACTTTTTCTAATCTATTGTTAACTTCTTAAAGGGTAAGGGTGCAGCACTTGGAGTTGGTCGGGGTAGAGCAGTTGCAATGCGAGCTAAGGTAAAATGCCTCCTTTTAGGTAGTTTCCTTAAAATGAGGGTTAGATCTTTATACTGAACTGGCAGTTTTATGTTTGAACTTGATTGAAACAAGATAAATGATTTGTAATGCTAATAAAATGAGGAGAAACTCATAAATGTAGGTTACTGCTTGAACATTGTTTCTTCTTTTTGGTCTTTGAGTGCTGGGTGCCTGCCTGGGGAAGTGCCTGCGTAAACACCTCATTTTTGTTGTTCTGCATAACCTGTTTATTATCTCAATGGATGGGAAGTGTCCTGACCCCAGAAATAATACATTTTACTGCAGGCTCAGGCTGCTGGACGTGGAGCACCACCTGGTAGGGGCGTTGTACCGCCTGTTCGGAGGTAAAATCAACCTCTGAATGGCTTCTTTTTGTCTTCATTCTTGAGCATGGATTGTCCGCTCTTGATATCTCCCAAATATGTGTAAAAGATTGAGTTTTTGGTTGGGAAGGGAAAAAGAATGGAGACCCTATTTCTGAACTTGGATGGACTGCTCTTACTTTGTATGCGTGTATGGTATTCTAAATTAGTTCTTTTGACCATTTATTTATTTACTACTTATATAAGCAACTTTGTCTTTAGTGTTTGCGGTTCTTAATTCATCTTTATAATCTGAATATTTAAAAATAAGTGGAAACAAATTGTGGGCAAAGAGAGAGGGCATTAGTGCGTTGGTTATAATTGGACATGAGTGGATGAAGATATCTACTTCCATCTTTATAGGCAGAAGTAAATACATTTTGAGTTTTGCATTTTAAATTCAGGACTACCAAAATCAACTCATTGTATTCTTAAACTTAAAAAAATTGACCTTTTTCGCCCTTCACTGTGATCCATATCAACGGTTTTCCGAATTGAAATAAGGGTAGAAGATGTAAATTCTTGATAGTTGAAGTGTAATGCGTGAGTCAATTTTAATAGACTATGGTACAGAATACAAAACCAAAAATAATATAATAGTGCAAATTTCATTTGTTTTAATCAATTTATTTAAAAAGGGCAAGAAAAAGAATACGACATTAACAAGGTAAGGAGGGAGCGGGTGGAGATAGACAGGAATAAAATGTAAACAACAATTGTGAAAGATGAAGAAGATGGGGGGCAGAAGGTGAAGAAAAAATGAGAAAAAAGTATGATACAAGAAAGCGAGTTAAATCGCAAGGGATCGTACCAAAGGAAACAAAAAGATTCAAGCTTGAGTTTCCCATCCATTCTAAAACATGCTCAAGGCGTAATAAAAGAGGCTATAATTCTACTTGTTTTCTTGAATTTTATATTATTCTATTT
>QEOT01123596.1:0-55249 GCA_003123785.1 Pterocarya stenoptera
TTTTGATAAAGTTACAGGCAAATTAACTAATCATTATACAAATGCACATCTTGTGTGCATTACTCGGTACTGTTCAAACACCAAGACCCAAAATTTTCTCCCTGTGTATAAATTCCACTGCATGTCAAATGTATCGATGCAGCGACCTGTCGGAAACTGATTGGTGTAGTTTCTAGTCGCACGGGAGAATGTTTCATATCCTAGTAAACACCCACTTTTCTCTTGATGCATTCAAGAGTTCATTGTGTCAAAGGATTACCTTATGTACTCACCCAAACATTTAGAGCTGCGATTTCTCTCGGCCTATTGAATGCTGCAACTCGCAATATATGTCGGAGTCCAAAACCTATAGGGTATGACTTCTGAAAACCATCCAGGATTGCCATCGTCATAACATTTCCCGTTTTTCTCTCTGCTTCTTATTTCGTTAACGGCGTTACCTGCATATGGTTGAAGCTCTGCCAATCAGTTCATATATCTATGGAAACAAAACAAGATCTCAAATCGACGCAGCAATTCAGATATTCAATGCAAAAATAGTGTAATTTTAAGTGAAATAGAGAGTATCCTATTCTAGTTATTGGAGACAGTATCTTCCATTGATATCCTTTTTGGGGTTGAAGACCAAGTAACTCTGTAATCACGTCTGGTGAGATTTCTGTGGCAAATCTGATTGGGAATCTTCTGCTTATTTGTTCCATCTGTTCCTCTGTTCAGTCACTGCCATCAAGAGTCCTGACTCCTATCCCTTTCCCTCGGGAACATCACACTTGATTCATCCATAAGAATTCAGTTACTGCAATCAAATAAAAAGAATAACCCTTTGCTGAATAAGAAAAGAGAAATGCTACTTTCACCGCTTTTACTTTCGAGTAGTTCTATATACAGTCCTGTATTGCAGTCCTAATACATGGAATGACTATATTACCCTCATTTTAAAATATGAATTGACTAAATTACCCTTTTCTCTAAAACCTAAATCTGAAGCTTGAAATCGCACTTTCCCTCTACATTTTTTATTTTTCCCTCTGCAGCCAACCCGAATGAGTCTCTCCTCCACCATCGACGACGACCCGAACGAGTTTCATACCTCGTGTTATTTTTTTTTTCATCTAGAACGAAGAAGGTTAGCATCTGGGTTTTTTTTTTCAACCAGCACATGACTATCTTAGTTCATCATAGTGTCTGAAGTCAAATAAATCTTAGTTTATTCATGTGCTGGTTGGCCCAGTGTTTTTGTATTTCCAAAACTAAATTGCATTCCTCTCATTCTTAAATTCCCCTTCCTGGAAACATGCTTCATTTCATTCTTGTTTTGTATTGTTGAATGCTTAATCATTAATATAGACAGCAGCAAATTTCGAGTGTATTAATACTCATCAAAATATTTGTACTATGCACACCAGTTGCCAAATTCAACATCATATTATGGAGGCCTTTTATGACCTATATATTTTCATCTCATTCATCAGGAATTATTAATCTTTTGCTGCCTAATGTGCTCCATATTCATATATATATATATATATAAATATAGATATTCAAGGCATATATACTTTTAGTGTTTGATCTTAGAGGTTGGTTTATATGCAGATATTTTAGTAATTTGATATGGGTTTGGTACTAGAAGTAGGAGAAAACTACCGAGAGTGGAAAATGGTAGTTTGGAGATTAGAAAAAAAATTTAATATGATTATATGAAATTAATAGTTTTTTCATGCGAAGTGCGAAGTGCCCGTGTTAGAAACATAATCATACTTCTAATTTGTTGTGTTTTAAATATATATATTTTTTACTTTAATGTTGTGCTTTAAATATATCAAGATTGTTCTTGATGGAAAAAGGGGAAGAATGCACATCTACTAGGTGACTGCTGTTTTTTTCAGAAAGCAGTAATTATATGGATACCCTAAATGTGAGAGATGATGAAGTAGTGACTGAGAGTCATGGTGTAGTGCTGGGGAATGATGATGATGATGTGGTTTTAGAGCCAATGCCGGGAAATAATAATGATGGGGTCTTAGAGCTAACGTCGGGAAATAATGATGATGGGATATCAGAACCAACACCGGGAAATGATGATGATGGGATTTCAGAGCCAACGTCGGGGATGTTTTTTAAAACTAAGAAAGAACTCATTTACTACTACAAGCAATATGAGAGACAGGCTGGATTCGGCATAATAACCCAAAGAAGTAAAAGGAAAGATGATGGGAGTGTTAGATATGTAACACTTGGTTGTGCTAGTGGCGGTAAGGCAAGGAAACATATTACCAACATTTCTAAACCACACTCGACAACGAAAACTGATTGTAAGGCGAGAATTAATGCAGTTTTGGCTGATGGTGTCTTATGTATAACTACTGTCTGCAATGCACATAACCATGGGTTAAGTCCACAAAAGGCAAGATTTTTTAGATGTAATCACGCAATTGATGATTCTGTGAAGAGGCAGTTAGATATTAACGACAAGGCAGGCATAGGTATGGCCAAAAGTTTTAACGTATTGGTTGTCGAGGCTGGTGATTTTGAGAAACTTTCATTTATAAAAAAAGATGCAAGGAATTATATTGACAAGGCTCGACACCATAGACTTGGCAAAAGAGGTGCTGATGCACTTCGTGGTTATTTTGAGAGGATGCAGTATAAGAATGATGGGTTTTACTCATCGATAGATTTGGATGATGATGGTCGATCAAAAAATGTCTTTTGGGCCGATGCACGCAGCAGAACAACATATGAGTATTTTGGGGATGTTGTGACATTTGATACAACATATCTAACAAATAGTATGGCATGCCATTTGCCTCGTTTGTTGGTGTTAACCACCATGGACAGTCAATACTTTTGGAAGCAGGCTTGATATCAGTGAAAATACTAAAATATTTGTTTGGTTATTTGACACTTGGTTGAAATGTATGGATGAGAGGGCGTCAAAAGCTATCATCATTGATTAAGATAGGGCCATGAAAAATGCTATTATAATAGTATTTCCAAATATCCGGCATAGATACTGTTTGTGGTACATAATGAGAAGACTATTAGAGAAGTTGGGCTCACATACTGAATTTAAGTGTGGTTTGAAAAGTTCATTGCAAACATGTGTTTATGATTCTCAGACTTCTGACGAGTTTGAGAAGTCTTGGGAGGTGTTTATTGACACTTACAATTTGAAGGAAAATGAATGGCTTCAAAGTCTTTATAGTGAGAGAATGTATTGGATTTCCCGTATACCTGAAAAATACATTTTGGGCTGAGATGAGCATAACTCAGAGGAGTGAGAGCATAATGCCTTTTTTGATGGAAATGTACATTCAGGGACTATGTTGAAAGAATTCGTCGACCAATTTGACAATGCACTGAGGAAGAAAGTAGAGAATGAGATGACAGCGGATTTCCGCTCATTCAATTGCACAGTCCCTTGTATATCTCATTTACCCGTAGAGAAAAAATTTCAAGCAGTGTACACGAATTCTAAATTTAAGGAAGTGCAGTCAGAAGTAATGGGGATTATCTACTCTCACTGTGTTGTCATAAAAACAAAAGGGGCAATTACCACGTATCAAGTTAATGACCAAAGGGAAGTTGAAGGCGGCAACAAGAAGTCAACTTTGCAAGCGTACTTTAATGAAGATGAGTGTGAGGTAAAGTGCATGCGTGGACTATTTGAGATTAAAGGGATTATATCTAGGCACATTTTTTCAATTTTCGCCATAAGGGATGTCCAAGTATTGCCGAAAAAATACATTATGGAGAGGTGGAGGAAGGATATTAAACATAGATATGCTCTCATTCGAAGCAGTTATGATGACTTGAGTGGTAAACCAGCTGCTAGTCGGTATTCTGGTTTGATTAAATTATGTTTCGAAGTAGCTACAAATGCATGCAAAAGCGAAGAAAAGCGAAGAAAATTCCCTGGACATGACACAGAAGCTAAAGGCAATGAATGAAATTTACACTAGAAGCCCCATGCCACAGTTGCAAGCATCCATGCTTCCATTGATGCGGAAACTGGAAGTTCGAAGAAAGTGTTGAGCCCTCGTGTTGTCAGAGGCAAAGGGAGGCCCCCATCAAAGAGGAGACAACCTACAATAGAGAAGTTGCAAACCAAAAATAAAAAAGCTGGTGGCAAGCGACAAAGAAAGAATGTATGGAAGATTTAAGTAATGTGATTTTGATATAGTTTTAACAAATTTATGAATAAGTTATGTGATTTGTTTATGTATTCAAATGTAGCCCCCATCACGGATGGAAGATGCATTAAACCCCACAGAATCGGTAATACTGCACGACACACCAGAAGCTATTGTTTCGCAATTGCCTAGTACACAACAAAGCGTTATTTCTCAGGTAAATGTTAAATAATATTCCATTTTATCTATATTTTGAACAAATAATACCAAGTTTTGCATTATTTTTTTAAAAATATTTCAAACTACTTGTAGGTGAACTTTGCATGTCCTGGCCCTCTCGATGATTGATGAAAGACATGGTAGAGTGTTGCCCCCATCAAAGTACTTGAGATTTGATTCGAAGTAGACTGTTATGTTGACAAAAGTTCATAACTTCAGTTGTATAACTCTACTTTATATTTTTGTAAACTTGATGTATTGTTGTGATGTTGCTCATTTATACCATTTTGAAATGAGGATTGAAGCTCATTGTTATGGATATAAGATATGTTATTATGCATGTTCGGAATGAGGATTGAAGCTCATTGTGTTGGATGCTTATACTAAATTAGTAATTTCAAAGTTATAATGTACTGGGTTTTATTCAATGTAGAACAAAATACACGAAAAATAGTGCGCGAAAAATAGTTCTCATAACCATTCATAATGTTCACAAGTCTGATGGATTTGAACCTTACAATAAAAGGTTGTAAACCTATCTATTACAACATTCTTGTAAACAACATTACACTACTATTAATTTGATATTGTTATCGATCCTATCTAACAACAAAATATTAGAATTGCAAGTCCCCAATACACGCAGGGTCGCATTCGTGCATGGTTAATATCTTTCATGTCACCATGAAGCTCATCCTGATAATTTTGGATGTCATCTTTTGATTTTTGAAACTGTACCCTTGCACGTTGGAGTTCTTCCTCCCTTTTTTGGAGGCGACGTTCTCTTTCACAAACAATTCTTCCTTCATTTTCTACTTCAATATCTGCCCATAAAAAGTACTTGCAGTATGGCCTTCCCTGTAGCAAACATCTAATTAGTATGATAAATTACAATTAATATAACAATATATGAAAAAAGGTTGCATACACAAATATATTTAGTGTTACCTCTCTATTGTAATTTGGACAAGAATAAAAAGGTCAGCTTGGATTTTTTGGTGTTCTCGATAATTTTAAAAGTCCCATCTTTCCGCATAGACATTTTGGAGCATAATTCGAAGAAGATGAAAAATGCGATGAAGACATTGCATATAAAAAATAGAGTGTTATGCCTACATCAGATAATAATATCTTATTACTTGCTAATATCAAATAGTAGTTATGAATGTAAATAGTAGTGGAAATGCATGCTGGAATGAAATTAGCATAAATATATCTACATATTTATTGCTTGCTAGTGTTGGCGCTAGAATTTGGTATTATTTGATTCAAAATAATATTTGTAGGATAAATGTGGAAAGCTGTTGTTGGCTGTTATGTCAGTTGTGTCAAGTTCCTTGTTTGTTTCCATCATGAGCTTGTTACTTGAGAATAAAAGAGATATAAGTGATGGATGTCAACTAGTAGTTTTAGAATCAACTGTTAATTGTCATTTGGTCAGGGATTCTTGCCAAATAAACCAAATTTATCAGCCAACTTGATCAAAGTGGTTTAGAAGTATAAAGCAAAAAATGAGCAGCCAACTTGGCGGCACCAGCCAACTTTGATTGCAAAGGTGAGGCAAACACATAGTGACCATATGAAACCATTTCCCACTTAATTCATCCTTTATATCAAAGCACTTATCTCTTCAAGCCCATATATCTATAATGGGCAAAAGGAGGTGAATGCATGCAAAAGGAAATTTGGAAATGTTGTAACTGCCAAAAATTATGGTCACAATATTTATTCGAGTTAAGAACATGCATGACAAAAAAAAAAAAAAAATAGAAAACAAAATCCAAAAACATTTCAATGTGATATGACTACCGGCTTCTATATATATAGCATATAATAATATAAAAAAGAAATCACTAGCAAAATGTAAGGGTTATAACAAACAATGAGCTGCTCATTACAAAAAAAAAAAAAAAAACACAGAGCAACAACTAGTTTGAAGTAAGTAAACAATTAAATATATGAATGTTTTATAACTATAATCAGTTCAACAAATGTAGATAATGAAAGTCGGAACCAATCACAGGTCTTGAAAGATGTATGGACAAAAGGGGCTTCACTAAAATAGACAAAGACAACTATAACATAATACAAGGATAGCTAAACTAGTATCAGTGATTTCTAACTAACCTTTTGTACTTGAATATAGCAGAAAATATAAGAAAATAATCTTATACTGAAGCAAGGAATATGTTACAAGACACGAGTTTTATCCATTACATGGCAATTTTCCAAGAAGGTTTAACTGTAATATTTAGCTGTATAACTTGCCTTCGTGTTTAAAAATGATCTTATACTGAATATTCAGGTGAAGTTAAAAGTACCTCAAAACCACTCAAGCATAAATTACCATATGGAACTCATTCACAAATTTGAACAAACACGTAAAGTGTACAAATATTTCTGAAAATATTTTTACAAACAAGTAAAGATCAGTGCACAAATTTACAAACAAGCAAAACCATCACAAGATTCACGCTCAAGAAGAATTACATGCAAAAGAAGACACTAAACGAAACCAATATCCCTCACCAAAAATATTTCAAATCGTAGAGAAGAAAATCCCTCACCAAAAATATTTCAAATCGCAGAGAAGGGATGACAACGTAGCTTGCTCAGGGCAGCGATGATGGCGACAGAAACGTCAACGGCGATGCGCGATGGGCTTGGGCAAGCTTGAGTTCGGCTATGGGTATGGAGATGAGTGAAACTCGAATGGGTCTGGGACTACTCGTGGACGAGGAGGCGAGTTTCATTTCTTCCATGAAATAAAACGCATCGTTTCATTTTAGGCCTGCAATGCAGTCCTCTTAAGAGGACTGCAATAAGAATTTTCCTTTAGTTTCTTCCCTCCCGCTTGATGTAGAATGCCCACGTGGTATGGGTTTTAAATATTAAAAAAATAAAATTTGAATATTACAGTTTTCTTCTCTCCTCTCATCCATTTTTGTTCTTCTCTTCCAAATCCGGTATCTAAAGATTGGGTTATTATTATTATTATTTATTTCAAAACCTAAGCATTTTTTACTCAGGTCGGTCTCCTTAAAGACAAACGTGAACGCTATTGACATGAACATTGGCTTGGATTTAGATGCATCTCTGATATGCTTGTAGGGACCTGTAAACACTAAATTGTAACAAAGCAACTGGAAAATTTGCTAGACAGGAGGGAACTACAAAAGAACATATGTGGGCTTCTGAAATGACAACTTTTCAAGTATTTCTCTGCTCTTGCAAAGAAGTTTAGCCTTGTTTCATCTTCTTTTGGGTTTTATGTTTTTTTATCCACAGAAGTTTCGGCCGTAAATAATTAGATGGATTTTATTTTCCAGAAATATAAATTTTTTTTTGGTTTAAAGGATGTTTAAATTTAAAAATTTTGGAACCCAAACAATTATTTGGTTTGAAAGAATGATTCATTTTTATAAGCATCACAGCTTCATATCTGTCAGTGACAACCTTTCAGAAGATCACACTCCACTTGCAAATTGACAAAGATATTGTGGAAGAAGTAACTAGATAAAATGTTCAAAGAATTAAATGATAGTTGATCTAGGTCAATGCTAATTTTGCAAGTTAATAGGATTTATGGGGCTTGAACTTCCTCAAGTATGGAGGTATATTCTTACTTCCGTTCCCTTAAGAGGAGATCTTAGAATGAGAAATGGGGAACTTGCATAGAATGAGAAATGGGTCTTAATACAAGGAAAGAGTTCCCATTTACATTTTGTTCATTTCCTCTTTTTTTTTTTTTCCTGGAATGACATGTCAAGCGGGAGAGAAGAGCGAGACAAATGAGCGATGATTGTAGAAGAACTCATAAGAAAATATTTACAAAAGCACAAACCTGTCATATGTCTGTAACTACAGCCTACAACTATAGCCTCAATAATAATACTTTAAAGAGAAGATACATTTATGTAACACACCCCAACAAACCTCTCATACGTCCATAACTACACCCTACAGCTATACCCTCAACAATAACTCTTGAAAGAGCAAATGCTTTTATGTAACACATCCCAACTGTTTGATGAAAATACATAGGTAATAGCTAATTTTGAGAGAAACACCTACGTATGAAGAAGAAATAAAAGAAAGAATAAGAAAAAAGTTCTATAACATTTCAGAATGACTTTACAATACTTTGCCTTCAGTACATATACTGTCAGGCAACCATAATCGAAAGTAAGCAATAGAGGCCATGAGCCAGTTCAAATACACATGTAAATAGAAAATTTCAAAGCCAAAAAAAAAAAAAAAGGCCCAAATGTAAAGCAAACTAGGCCCTAAGGAACAAGCTCCTGGCCTATCAGAAATAACTGACTTAGTCTAATAAAAAAAATTGAGATGACTCCTGAGGCTGTGAAGCCCATCAAGCCCAACCTATCTTGCAAGCAGATACAACTTCAGTTTGGCTCCGTTGACCAAGAGTTAGCCCACACATACTCTTATCCCCCTTCCTATGTCTCGAAGCTTCACTCCACAACCTCTCTTCTGCGTATGAACCTTAGATATAAGCTTGTGAAAAATTCCACTCTCTTTAAAACTCCTTGCCCGCAAGGTGGGGAAACATCTCCTTCAACTATGAATAGATCTCCCAAGTAGTATCATCAACCTCTTGCCCTTGCCAGAGAACCAGTAGCTCTACCTTCGCGTGATTTCTAACCTTGGTCATTTGGCGCGCCAGGACCTCTTATGGTTATGGTTTAAGGATCCCATGATCATCAACAGGTGGTAGCACGAAGATTGTTGTGGTCACGGTGCCCAGTTTCTTCTTGAGTTGTGACATGTGGAAAGTTAGATGGATCTTGGATGTAGTCGGGAGATCAAGTCGGCATGCCACTTTTCCCACCCTTTGTATCACCTAAAAAGGCCCACAGAATTGAGGGGCCAACTTGAGATTGGGTCGGTGGGCCACGATGGTCTATCGTTACGGTTGAAGCCTTAGGTAGACCCAATTCCCCGCTGTAGATTCTTGCTTTTCTCTTCAAGTCTGCATATTTCTTCATGCGATGTTGGGCTTTGTGCAGGTTGTGACGGAGCAGCTTGGAGATCTGGTTTTGGACTGTACCAGGTATATAGTCTAGTAGTCTAAATTGGGGGGGGGGGTACTCATAAAAGGGCCTCAAATGGTGCAAGCTTAGTTGACATTGTGGGGGTGGAATTGTACTACCATTATGCTAGTGGTACCCATTAGAACCAATCCCTTGGCCTATCCTCTGTGAAGCATCTTAGGTAGTTCACTAGGTTTTGTTCATTGCTTCTGTTTCTCCATCGGCTTGGAGGTGGTAGGTTGTGCTTAGTGACATCTGGGTCTATTGTAGTGTAAATAGCTCTTGCTAGAAGTGGCTAGTGAAGATGTTGTCTTGGTCATATACTATGAAAAAAGGTAGTCCATGTAACTTAAAAATATCCTTAAGGAACAGTTCAACCACGTTCTTGGTTGTGTATGGATGTTTGAGAGGGAAAAAATGACTGTATTTAGTGAGCCTATCAATCACCACCCAGAGATTGTTAAATCCATTCAAATTAGGGATCTCTTCCACAAAAGTCATAGTTATATGGGTATAGGGTTGAGAAGATATATGGAGTGGTTGTAGTAATCCACTTGGGTAGTATTAGATGCCTTAACACTGACATAGGTCACAACCCTTGATAAATTGCTTCACATATTTTTTGAGTCTTGGCCAATAGAAGTCCCTCTTGACCCTTTATATCAATTTGTCATATCCTGAGTGTCGCCCCCAGGGGTTACTGTGTGCCAACTCTAACAACGTATTTTTGAACTCTCCATTTTGGGAAATATAAAAGTTGTTTTTGTACAAGAGTAACTCAACCCTCGTAGAATAATCTTTGCTCAACTTGTCTTCTTGGTAGAGAGTAATGAGAGCTTGCATCTATGGGTTAGTAGAATATGCTACATTTAGGTCACTATCCAATCCATAGTTGGGAATGTGATTAACATCAATGTGTTCTCTTTTTCCTGCCCCTTTCTTGATAGTGCATCAGTAGCCTTATTCGCAGGCCTATTTTTGTACTCAACTATAAATTCATACCTAATTAACTTTAAGATCCACTTCTGTTGCATAAGAGTTCCCACCTTTGTATATATTAGGTACGCGAGACTTTATTGATCTGTTTTGACCACAAAGGTCCATACGAAGAGATACGGTCTCCACTTAAGTACAATTGAAACAAGAGCAAAAGTTCTTTTTCATAGGTTGACATCACCAAGGGCCTTCCTTTTAGGGCTTGGCTATAGAAAGCTATAGGTTTGCCTTGCTGCATCAACATTGCCTCTACTGTAGTGCCTGAAGCATCACATTAAATAATGAATTGCATAGAAAAATCTGGCAGAGCCAAAACTGGGAGGCACGTGATAGCTTCCTTCAACCGATCAAATGCAATCTTGGCCTCTGCACTCCACTGGACGTTGTCTTTTTTTAGCATCATTGTCAAAGGGGCAATAATCCTCCCATAACCCTTGATAAGCCAGTGGTGGTGCCTTGTTAAATCCAAGAATCCCTTAGGGAATTAGGTAGTGGCCATTCCTTCATGGCTAGCAACTTGTATGGGTTGACTCTAACTCACTGCACCCAAAGTGACACTTGGACTGCTTGGCATATAATTGGTGGCGTCTTAGAGTCTCTACTTGTAAATGTTTTACATGTTTTGATTTAGCTTTGCTATACACTAGAATATCATAAAAAAACTAGTATGAATCTCCTCAAGTAGGGTCGAAACATCTTATTCATAAGGCTTTGGAAGTTAGCCCAAAAGACATTACTAGGAATTCATAGTGTTCCTCATGGGTCCTAAATGTAGTTTTGATGGTATCCTAAATTCAAATGTAGCTTGTGAGAAAATTACAGCCCCATGTAGCTCAACGATCAGCTCCTCCACCACAGGTATAGAAAATTTATTCTTAATGGTGACACTATTAAGCCCCCTGTGGTCCACATACGACTTCCATGTTCCATCAACCTTTCTATCCAACACCATTAGGGAAAATTAGGGACTTTAGCTAGGATGTATAACCCTTGAGGCTAATAACTCTTAAACTATCTTTTCTATTTCATCATTTTGAAAATATAGGGTTTTATTTTCAACTTCTGATTCATCACCCAGCTCTCATTCTAAAACTTGCAAAATCACCTATTCTTTAACTTGTTAAATTTTTTAATGGAACCCTCCTCAATCAATTCTGAAGCTGCTAATCCCTACATTTTCATGGACTTGCCATTTTAACAAAACTTCATAGTTAGTTTCTAAAAAACTCATAAAACAGGCCTTAATTCTTCGAGCCACTGGATTCCCAATGCCATATCACATCCCACCAAAAATAGTATATGCACATAAACTCTAAATGTGGTTCTTTGGATTTTGACCCTAACCTCATTGCACTTCCTTTCACTAGGGGTCAATTTCACATTGGTTGCCCTTACCCTAACCTTCTCAGCACAATTTAGGGGTAATTTGACTTTATCTACCAGAAAGTTGTGGGTTGACCCTGTATCCACCAGGATGGACACCCATTGAACCCCAATTTTTCTCATTACCCTCATGGTCTTTAGGTTATGAGAACCTGTCAAAGCATGAAGGGATATTTCATGATTTCCTTGGTCATCACTCACTTCTACTGCCCCTACCTCCTCCACTTCTCGGTTGGGACCTCTTCTTGGCTAAAGTCTGTCTCTTTTTCCATCAAAACCTCTTCTAGGAGATAGAGTTTTAAGTTTTGGAATTTATGTCCAAGGCTCCACTTAGCATCACAGTAATAACAAAGCCCATTGTCACTCATTTCCTTCATTTTGTGTTGGTTAATTTTCTGAATCTATAGATTAGGCTTAAGTACACTTATACTTGTCTCTCCCATAAGACCTATTGCTTTTCTTGGATAGGTTTACATTTATATTTTCCTCATGTATTTTTGCTAGCTAATAGGAAGCGTAATGTCATCCGTAGCCCACTGAGAAAGCAACTCAGTTTATAAGTGTCAGATAGTCCCCTTAATTATTAGACAATGCTTCAAACCGAGCTTTGTAATCCTCCACAGTACCATTTTTCCTCAACCTAGTAAGGTCTCCATATGGTCATCATAGGCATTTGGTCTAAATCTGACCAACAAAGCCTTGATCAATTGATCTCATTAAATCATTTGCCCCGACTCCTCTCGGTCTTGGAACCATATCAAGGTTCTACCCTCCATTTGAAATGATGCTAATCTCATGCGATATTGTGGTAGAGTGTTATGGAATGTCAAAAACTGGTATACCTTGTAGATCCAGCAAGCTGGATCTTCACCATGAAAAATTGGGAAATCCAAGTGCACAATTTTGGCTTACACCTTTACCCCTGTATCTTTGGCTGATTTTCGCCTCCCTCATGTGGACGTCTGAAGAGGATCCATCTGGTTGCTGTTATGATTTTCTCTCAAAAACTCCACTGTTAACGATGCCAACTATTGTACAATGAAACCTGTCTGTCTTTTGAGAGCTAACATTTCGATTTTTAAGTTTTGATACTGAGATCTTCTTTATTTTTTAGGGCAATGAGCCCATCTTGTAACTGATTTAATCTAGTGCCCTCTGCCATGGAATGTATGCAACAAGCATAGAGACTGGTGCGTGACTCCCCCAAACTTCGCTTAGGAACTGACGGAGATTGAAACATTGGGACATGAAACACAATGTTACATACCTTCGTTCATGACAGATATTTTTAACATACATTGTACTAGAATAACTAAATCCTAAAACAACTTTCATTTTGTTCATACTTAACAAAAATCATCATTTGTCCATACAAGTCTCCATCACAAAATAAACATTGTACTGGAGTAAGAACTCCTTTGTTACAGACATAATAAAACCTAAACTATACGCCAAATTGCTCACGCAGCATGACTATTAATGCCACGATAACGTTCAAAAACTGGAGTATCGTCTCTAGTAGCTCCTCTATGCTTGTCCCCAATTTACTCCACCTCATCCAATTTGGGGTGCGGTGCTCCATTGAATCCTAACACAACTTCTACCATTTCGGAGGGATATAGTTGAGACTACCATGGTAAGATTTTTCAATCTCAACAAGTTATACGTCTAAGCTACCAATAGTATATCAAGCATGCACGATAATAAACATGGCATGTATGTATGGACTTACTTTTGCAAAAATATAACTTTAATGACATCAGAACTTTTCATACTTCATGATGTGCTTGCTTTCATAAACAATTTCATTCATTCTTATTCTTAAGTTACAGAAAAATGGACATTCCACAGTTACCCATAGACTGTGTGCTCTTGTTGGTACCTCATCACATCACATGTCTATATACCAATTGTGAGTACGTCATCAAAGGTTTACCTTATGGTAGTTTGAATTAACTATTACCATCCGTCTTAGTAGCAGGCACTAGCGTTAGGTGCCTTCCGGAACCTTTTGGTTCCATTCGAAGCCTTGTTGACTATTCTTTGTAAACTTAGGAAATTTCACTCCATTTTATTCACTCCAGAGTAAATATGGAAGTTTCACTAGGATAATCTCTCATCCTAACATTTGGAGCCGTGATAAAACATAACATTCCATACTTTACTCATTTCATGATAGACTCATATGCTCCATGGCATGTGTTCATGATTTATAATAGATATTCATGTTTGATACATATGACAACATGGCATGGCATAAACATTGCGAATATAACAAACATATCATTATAACATGGTTCACTTGCATGAATTTTACCATCTTACATACTATAATACACTACGAGTAAGTTAGAAGCTAACTTACAAATGTTTCGATGCACAAAAGTAGAGCAGGCTGAAATTAGAGATATTTTAGGGTTAGGAAGTCTCATTTATCTTAGAAAAACCAAACTTACAAAAAGAGTAGTGTTTGCAAAATTACCCCTTAACTTTAGAAATTTTACAAACAAGCTTTTAAATTCTCAATAGTTACAAACGGGCCTCAAATTTTACCAAACTTCACAAAATTCATGTATTTTCCATTCTAAGTCCATTTATGAACTTAGAATTGACAAAAACACACATCTAATATAAAAACCCTACCATTGACGAAACCTAAACCCTATTTTCACTTGATGTGATTTTTGGTACTCCTTACATAGTATTTATGCTATAATTTGAATTTAACATATGTCCAACTCTTAATTACTAGTTTAGTGACATGTTAAGACACCATTCATAGAATCATAATGGTCATATACTTGTCAAGTGAAGCAAACACCTCAAAACATAAAACAAAAAATATGGAATCCGAAGCCTTAGTATGACATCTCTAGCATTTCTCTTGCAAATGACTTCAAGAACCTTAATAAATTACCAATCCTATCTTCTATAATGCTAAGCACTCATTCCTAGTTTGATAATACATAACACCAAACAATAAAATTCACGATAACAAAAGATTGAAATCAGTTTTGTGCCATAAACCCCAAACTGATTTTTACATGCTTTGTTATAGGCTATCTTGACTTGATCCTTAGGTAGCATGCAAGTTTTCATGAACTAAATCATTCATACACTTCATATACATGTCCTAGTTAGGCCTTAGCATCAGTTTACAAAATGTCACAATAAACTTCAACATTAAACAAGCAAAATACCAAGATCCTTAAAACTTGCATCAAACCATATATCCTTGCATGTTCATCAAAACTCAACCTAAAACCCTAATTACAGGGCTTAAAATACAACTAAAAACATAGATTTGACTCTCATTAACAAGATTTTATAGTATCCAATCATTAATCCAATTTTCTAGAGCTCAAAGAATAAACTTACAATCAAGGACTTCATACTTAAAGATTTCAGTTTTCATAACCCTAGTGGAGCATGTAAACTTTTCTAATAAAACCTCTTGTACTATAAATCAACCAAAAGATTTGTATTCCAAAAAAATACTAACATCATTAGGACCAAAATATCTAATACCACACAACACCTCAACACAAAATTCCCAAGGCATACAAAGCATGCTAGCCGAGATATCACTTCCATACTTTCAATATTCAACCACCAAAACTTGATCCAACACTCCACCAACAGATCATGACTTAAGGTAGCATCGAATAGAAGAGATGGGGTTTGAAAATTAGACTTACAAAGCATTGATTATAAAGAGAAAACTTAGTACCTTCTCCCTTCTCCCTTAAGCTTCTCACTTGGTTTGCTCTCCAAAATGTTAAAGTATGAAAGTTGGCTTTTGTGTAAGTGAAGAGAAGTGGTGAGGGCGTGAGAGACTAAAGGAGATGAGGAATGGTTGACTTGTGGTGTTTATGGCAGGTTATAGGTGATGGGAGAGCTTGCTTGCAAGCTTGGACAAAGTCTTGGGTGGATTGGGCTAAGTGTTGGCCGAATGGGTGGGGTGATGGAAGTGAGTGATTTAGCTTTAGTTTAAGTTCACTATTTGGGCTGACATGAGGGTACAAAGTAGATCATGGGGGTGGTCAATCAAGGGTGTCTTGCTTGTGGAAAGAGCCAAGGGATGGAGGCCATTCAGTTGGGGCAAAATACTTAACAATCGATTGCACCTATTTGGGGTTTAGTTTGGGTTTCAAGCTCCAACTCAATTGGGATTGGTCAATGAAAAGTACCATAGTGTAAGAAAGTGGACGAGGGTGTAAGAGAAGTACTTGGAGTATAATGATTGCTTGTAGGACTTGCTTAAGTTAATAGGGAAAAAAAAAGTCAAAACCGAGTCGGCTATTTGGCATTTGGGGTTTCGACTTCTCTCATGGGGTTTGGGGTCTCAAACCCCATTTTGAGAGCTAACCAAAAGAGTACATTGTTGGTTGGAAAAGTGTGGTGGGTGTGAGAGGGGCATAGTCATGTAAGAGAGCATGTAGTTTACTTGATTCTCACTCAACCTCCTTACACAAGTGTATTTCACTTGATATATGTAAAGTGAGTTCTAAATGGAGGGTGGTGATGGTGCCAGTGTCCAATGAGATTTTTTAGTGATCATAGGCTAATTTGGACATCCTACATGGTGATGTGACGGCTGGTTTGTGACGTGGCAAGCTAGATGCCACGTGGTGCTTTCCAATTAGCCCATTTGTCGCCCAAAAATCTTGAGACTTTTTATTGCACCATAAAATCTTAAAACTTCAAAACTTCATACAAGTCTAATGGTGCAATCTATTTCTTCTAATTATGATCTTAAATGCTAAAAAAAATTCTAAAAGGCGATTTGTCCCCTTAGCAGCTCATAATTCGACTATGCTAACAAACTAAAACCTAACCAATTGTTCGATCCATGAAATCCTCCTAGGTTTTCATGACATACCTAGAGTCCAAAGAAATTCCTTCCATTAGATTTTTTTTGGGGTGTTACAGACTGTTATATCTCTAATACCACTTTTTAACACTCCCCAACTGTTTGATGGAAATACACAGGTAATAGCTCACTTCGAGGGGAGCAACTCTATATGAAGAAGAAGAAGAAAATATGAGAGAATAAGAGAAAAGTTTTATAACATTCCATAATGGCATTACAATACTCTACCTTCAATACATATATTGTTAGAGTATTGGCATTGGATTGGTCATTCCAATCTTCAAAATTTGAAGAATATGTAATTTTTTAACTTTTAGTTAATCACTTAACACTTAATCTACATTGTATTAGCCATCACATTCTCCATAATAATAAAACTTTATTATTTTTTATTATTTATATTTATTTAATTACTTTTTTATTATATTTTCATAATCTTCAATAACCTCCAAAAATCATATTCATTTTCATTTGCACAATCCAACTATCTATAATATAATAATCTCATATGTACATATTTGTGCATGATCTCATATGTAAATAAAAATCCCATATGTACAATCCATAAAAATCCCATATTTATAATATAATAATCTCAAAATATAATAAAATCACATATGAGAAAATCACATAAAAAGAATGTGGATGATAAAATTGCTACAGTAACTTTTTCAAAAGAATGAAAAGAATGTGGATAATAATCTCAAAATATAATAAAAAAATACATTTATACTTGTTACAATACATTTCATATGTGAAAAGAATTATATAATTACTGTACCTCATATTTTAGATGAAATCAGTTTGACTAATTCAATTTGTTTCAAATGTGGATGATATTAGCTAAATTTGAAGATGAAAAGGCATTTGGCTAAGCCAATGCCAATGCCAATATCCTTAGGCAACCATAACTGAAAGTAAGCAGTATAGGCCATGGGCCAGTTCAAATACAAACATAAATAGCAATAGACCTAAGTAAATAAGAATATAGGTCCAAATGTAAAGCAAACTAGGTTCTAATGAACTAGCTCCCAGTCTATTAAGTCTAATAAAAAAACCAAGATGATGCCTGAGGTCGTGAAGCCCATCAAGCCCAACATATGTCGCAAGCAAATGCAACTTCTGTTCTCTGTTGACCAACTGACAAGAGTTAGCTCACGCGTACTTAGATCCCCCCTTCCTCTTTCCTATGTCTTGAGGCTTCATTGCACAGCCTCTCTTCTCTGTACAAACAAAAGCTTGTCACAAATTCCAAAACCTAAATTGACTCTGTTGAACCCAATGTTTCAAATCTCATATAATTACATATATACATATGGATTTTGATGAGAACAAATGAATTCAAGTATAAAGGAATCTGAAACTCAAGTTGTCTACACAATAAAGCCAAGCACATCAACAAATCAAGCATGAGCAAGAAAAGGAACAAGCTTACAAATAAAGCTCTTAGAGTAATTTGTAAATCTCTTGATAAAATTTGAAATTGGATTAAGGCTCAAAATTAATATTTTCTCATATAAAACATCAAATTTCATTTTTCACATGTGCATGACATACTTGATGATTAAAAATCTGAATTTTGAAACTTGAAAAATGATTGATTGTCATATTTCACATGTGCATATTTTGTTTGAAACTTTTAAAAGTAAAAATTTGATTTGAGCATTTTGAAAAGTGAATGATGTTGTCTTTGACAATTGTGAAAAGTAAAACTTTGATTTGAAAATTTTGAAAAGTGAATGATGTTGTCTTTGACATGTGAATCTTTTTAAATTTGAAAATGAAGTCTCATATGCCTATAAATAGCTCATTTGAGATCTTCAAATTCAGAACATATTATTGCAAGTTTTAAAACATTCATTCAAAACTTTCAATCTCTCTTATCTAAGCATTGAGTTTTAATCCTTATTCATTTTGAGAGAGATAGAGTTTGCATTATATTGTTTTTATTTTACTCATTGAGGAGTGTTTTCTGATAACCTACCCACTATCAGCTCTTGTATCAGTAAAATGGTGTGTATAACCCTTATACGTGTAGAAGGTGTTCTACAAGGAGAATCGACGTGGAATCACCATGTGTAAGGTGATTGCAAGTGTAGAAGGTATTCTACACAGGAAATAGACGTTGAATTTTCATGTGTAAAGTGATTGCAAGTGAAGAGGGTATTCTACATAGATTCTTTGTAGCGATACTGCTAAAATGTGTAATAGGTTTCTATCTCCATCTGAAAGAGATTGGAAAGTGAATTTGAAAATTTTCAAGGCATAGCTTGAGGCAAGAACGTAGGCAGTGGGGTTGAATCTCGTTAAATTATTGAGTTTTCCTTTTTCTTACCCTTACTCCTTATATTTACTGTTATTTCACTTTTTGCTCATATTTTATATTGTGCATTTGGTTTATAATTGTTAATTCTTAAATACAACTCAATTCACACCTCTCTTGTGTTAGTCATTTGGGCAACAAGTGGTATCAAAGTAAGGGCTCTTTTTATTAGATTAACTATATTTTGAGTTAAAATTTTATGACTAACATTGTAGCTACACTTAGTGAAGGTCAATCTAGCAATCAGCCTCTCTTATTTTGCGGAGACAATTACACATTCTAGAAAGCTAAAATGAGAACTTTCTTTCAATCTCAAGGTCGAGAAATTTGGAGATGTGTTATAAATGGATCTTATATTCCAACAAAAGTTGTTGATGGAGCAAAGGTAAAAAAAGAAGTAGAAGAATTCGATTGTGAAGACGATAAAATTACAATATTGAACTCAACGGCTATAAATCTCCTATATAATGCTCTCGACGGGAATGAGTTCAATAGAATAATGACTTGCAAGACAGCAAAGGAAATTTGGGATAACTTGGAAGTTACTTATGAAGGAACTTCGCAAGTCAATGAATCAAAAATTCATATTTTAACTCATGAATATGAAATGTTTAAAATGAATAATGATGAATCTATTTCTAGTATATGCATTCGTTTTACTAACATCAGAAACAACTTGATAACTCTCGACAAAGTCTATTCTAACGTGGAGATAGTAAGAAAAATTTTCAACTCTGCCAAAACGTTTGGAATCAAAAGTGACAGTGATTCTTGAAACTAGAGATCTCAAGAAATTCGAAGTAAATGAACTCATCGGGTCACTTACCACCCATGAATACACATTGAAAAGAGGAGAAGAAAAAGGAAAGCCAAAGAAGAGCTTGGCACTTAAAGTTGTTCCTCATGAAAGCGAAAGTAATGAAGATGAGGAAATTGATGACAAAGTGAAAGTAAAAGTAATGAAAGTTACATGGGATGATAATTCAAGCAGCTCAAACAACGAAGCAAGTAATGGAGAATCTGCAAATCTTTGTCTTATGGCTAAGACGACATTGAGATAACAAATCTTGACAATATTGAAAATCCTTTATATGAAGAATTGCAAGATGTCTTAAAAGAGATATATGAGGAACTTGAGAAATTGGGTGACAAATATACTATTTTGAAAAAGAAAAATTATTCTTTAACAAACAAAATTGATATTTTAAGGAAAAAAAATCATTTTGAAAGATGAAAATTATGAGTTGAAAATGAAATTGACTGATTTAGAAAAGATTGTTGAAAAATTACAAACGGAAAAAGAAATTTTGAAAAACTTTTTGGTAATCAAAGATGTGTTTTTGATAAGGCAGGCTTGAAATACATGCCAAAACAAAAATACAAACCTTATAAAAACTTATTTGATAATCCTTTTAAATCAAAGTCTAGTATTCAAAGTTCTTTTGATAAAAGAAAAATTTTCAAAGAAATATATTATTACAATCACTCAAGTTCTTCATATATGTCACATGCAATTTGTAATTTTTGTAATAGAAATTGTCATAATTATCATGTTTGTCCTATTAGAAGAAAACATACAATGACTATTAGGGTCATATGGGTACCTAAAAATCTTGTTTCTTCTAATACTAATAAATGGATCCAAAGAACTTGGGTATCAAGAAAAACCATTTTAATTTTTTTTGTAGGTATGCATGAAGTCCTCCATAAGCAAAAACAAATGGTTTTTAGATAAGTGAATGTTTAAGACACGTGACATTTGGAGACATCATTAGAGATCATCAAAACTTAATGCAAGATCCAGCCAAACAGTGAAAACTTGTGAAAGATCATCCAGCGGAACAAATTTTATAAGAACCTTCACGAGATGTAAGTACTCGATCATCTCTTAGAAATGTTTGCAATCATACTGCTTTTTTATCTCAGATTGAACCCAAAAATATTGATGAAGCACTTCTTGATGAATCTTGGATTCTAGTTATGCAAGAAGAGCTAAATCAATTTTAAAAAAATGATGTTTAGACACTTGTTCCTAAACTAAAAAATCATATTATTATTAGAACAAAATGGGTTTTTAGAAACAAGAAATATGAATCTGGAGTCATCACTAGAAACAAAGCTCGACTTGGAGTCCAATGTTTCAATCAAGAAGAAGGAATCGATTATAATGAGACATATGCACCGGTCGCAAGATTAGAAGCTATTCGAATGTTACTTGCTTATACTTGTTATAAAGATTTCAAAAATTTTCAAATGGATGTTCAAAGTGCTTTCTTAAATGGTTTTATAATGAAGAGATATATGTTGAGTACCCTCAAGATTTTGAAAATCATATTTCTCCAAAATCATGTTTTCAAGCTCACAAAAGCACTAAATGGACTCAAACAAGCTCCTAAGCTTGGTATGAGAGACTTTGTAATTTATTGATTGAAAAAGGTTTTTTCAAGTGAAGAAATCGACACAACCATTTTCATTGAACATGAAAATGATGATATTATTTTGATTCAGATTTATGTGGATGATATAATATTTGATGTTACTAATGAAAATATGTGTCAAGTTTTTGCTAAGAGTATGTAGGAAGAGTTTGAAATGAGCATGATGGGAGAACTTAACTTCTTACTCGGATTGCAAATCAAGTACGAAGGTAATTAGAACACCAATGAGTCCATCCACCAAACTTGATAAAGACGAAAGCGGTAAGCCAGTGATTCGAAGGTATATCGAGATATTATTGGTAGTCTATTAGATTTGACAGCCAGTAGACCAGATATTATGTGCACGTTTTCAATTATCTCCAAAAGAATCTGATTTGATTGCAGTTAAGTGCATTTTTAGATATCTTGCTAGTACAATTGACTTAGGGTTATGGTATCCTAATCACACTTCTTTCGATCTAATTAGCTACTCAGATACAGGTTAGATATCATTTTCTTCAAGATCATGTGCAGAAGGGAAACATTGTACTAGAATTCACAAGCACACATGATCAGTTGGCAAACATTTTCACAAAATCTTTGCCAGAAGATAGATTATGCATGATTTAAAGAGAAATAGGAATGATGCAAGCCATAAATATCTATAAAACATTTTTATTTTATTATATCAAATGACTTACAAAAACTTGATACTTTTAGCCTTATTTTTCAAGTACTATTGTTCTTCACATATTAACATGTTATCCTTATCTAAAGGATTAGACAATCGAAATGAAGAGATAAGTAAGGATTTTAAATCCTTATTCTCTTACTTTAAGTCTCATAATTTTTTGTTAGACTCGTGAACAAGTTATTGAAGTTCATAAATCTTCTTATTAAGCTTTTCAACCTCATGAGTTCTGAATTATAACGCTGGGAAAATACAACAATGGATGATGAATATCGAGTACCGAGACTCACAATTTCATAAATGGCATCATTATCTGACTTGTTAGTTAGATCATTCTCTTGCTGCATCATGACACCTATGGTAGATGAATAAATAATTGGTGGCCGAGGTGCAGAATACCCCATGTAGTAAACAATGGGATTGTTGGAAGAAGATTGTTGAGCCATTAAAAAAAGGAAAAAAAAAACTTAGAGAGTGAGAATGCAGATGGATTACAGAGAGAAAAAAAGATTTGATGCGAATTAGATGAAACTCAAGACTGATTTTATAGAGATGAAAATGAGAACAAGACAAGCTATCAATTCTTCAAGACTTACTTAGTCAAGATTACAAGTTATGCTAGATG
Source organism: Pterocarya stenoptera (assembly GCA_003123785.1). Lineage (NCBI taxonomy): Eukaryota > Viridiplantae > Streptophyta > Magnoliopsida > Fagales > Juglandaceae > Pterocarya > Pterocarya stenoptera. The sequence continues at coordinate 22,715 of QEOT01123596.1, forward strand.
CATATTTTATTTAGCTAAGCCAATAAGATTAACTGTAGATTATCCCTATTTTTCTCATAAACGTTAAACCTTTATTGTTAATTGTTGATATTGACTTAGTATTTGTTCTCTCATTCCAGCTTCTCTATTCGTGGTTGCAAGTCAAGAGCGTACTAGTCCACAAATTTCTTCAACTCCTTGCTTTCTTATTTTAATATTTTATTCTTTCTACTTTCATTAGCAAGCTTTTGATGCAACTCAGATATTTGATTGTTAAGCCGATCAACCTCACTCACCTTTTCTAGTAACCTTCGATACATGTTTGTAATAGCGACAGCATATTGAGCACTGAACATTCTTGATACTGCAACAACCTCAGCATTAGTTCTGCTAGAAAAATAAATCTTTGCTCCTATTATGGTGTTGACGGCCTTATGAGAGAAAATTTGTGGTTGAAGCGTAAATGATTCCTGATTCAAATCTGGAACATTATTGAAAGAATGTTACTTGGCCATACTATCGTTTTGGATAAACAAGAAACTAGGTCAATAGGCAATGTGAGAATTTGTTTTGTGGATAGTCGAAGGGTGAAAGTTGTCTTTTTATAGAAACCTAGAGCATTCAAATCTCTGCAAAAGGTGTTAGAGTTAATCCAGGCGGGAGTTGGGATCTGGGGAGGGCTCGAGGCCTTACGGCACATGTCAGGGACCCAAGCGGCTCCATGTTTGCAGCACATGTTAGGACCAAGGCGTCTTCGGGTTTTGAGGCACTTGTCGAGACAGCGGCTCCAATTATTCAACTTTCCACAATTTTTACAAACACACCATTTTCAGCAGCCAATTGGCATTGCTTATTGCGGTTCTTTTTTAATGATGCCAAAAGGGAGAAAAGTTTTAGACTAGAACGTTAACATGTTCTTTCCAATGCTTTATTTTTTAAGCTTGTTTATATATGCTTGAAATTATGTTTATTTATTACTTGAAAAACTAACGCACATTCTCAAGGCGAGCTTAAGTATTACTATACGTTTCAGAGTTTTAAGTATTTGTTATCATCAAAAAGTGAGAGATTGTTGAACCCAAGGTTTCAAGTCTCATATAATTACATATCTACATATAGATTTTGATGATAACAAATGAATTCAAGCATAAAGGAATCTGAAACTCAAGTTGTCTATACAATGAAGCCAATCACATCAACAAATCAAGCATGAACAAGAAAGGGAACAAGCTTCCAAATAAAGCTCTTAGAATAATTTTGTAAATCTCTTGATAAAATTCGAAATTAGATTAAGACACAAAATTAATATTTTCTCCTAAAATACCAAATTGCATTTTTCACATGTGCATAATATATTTGATGATTAAAAATTTAAATTGTGAAACTTTTGAAAGATGATTGATTGTCATCTTTTACATGTGCATGTTTTGTTTGAAACTTTTCAAAAGTAAAACTTTGATTTAAATATTTTGAAAAGTGAATGATGTTGTCTTTGACAATTTCAAGAATGAGAAACTTTAATTTGAATATTTTGAAAAGTGAATGATGTTGTCTTTGACAATTACGAAAAGTAAAACTTTGATTTGAATATTTTGAAAAGTGAATGATATTGTTTTTGACAATTTCAAGAAAGTAAAATTTTGATTTGAAAATTTTGAAAAGTAATTGAGATTGTGTTTGACATGTGAATCTTTTTAAATTTAAAAATAAAGTCTTATATGCCTATAAATAGCTCATTTGAAACTTTCAAATTCAGAACATATTATTGCAAGTTTTACAACATTCATTTAAAGCTTTCAATCTCTCTTCTCTAAGTATCGGGCCTTAATCCTTATTCATTTTGAGAGCGATATAGTTTGAGTTGTATTGTTTTTATTTCACTTATTGATAAGTGTTTTTTGATAACTTACCCACTATCAGCTCTTGTATCAGTAAAAGGATGTGTATAACCCTTGTACGTGTAGAAGGTGTTTTACATGGAAAATAGACGTTGAATCACCACGTGTAAAGTATTTGCAAGTGTAGAGGGTGTTCTATACGGATTCTTTATATTGATATTGTTCAAAAGTGTAATAAGTTTCTATCTCCACTTGAAGGAGATTGGATAGTGAATTTGAAAATCCTTAAATGGTAGTTTGAGGTGAGGACATAGGCTGTGGGACTGAATCTCGTTAAAATATTGAGTTTGCTTTTTACTCGTATTTTACTCATATTTTATATTGTGCATTTAGTTTATAATTGTTAATTCTTAAATACAATCCAATTTATCCCCCTCTTGTGTTAGTCATCTGGATAACAGACTCTTTGACCAACCATAGGAAGAACTGAGTGCTTGGCATACCAATTGGAACGAAGTACTTCCCTCTTTAGCCAACAAAATACGTTTCTAACAAGCTTGACTTAGGATGAGTAGCCTATCAATTGTCAAGAGCACTTAAGTGGTACAAAGTGCTAGTGCACACTTGATTGTAAAGCGCATATATTAAAAATATCCGTAAGCACTAAACGTCTACAAAATACGTAAAAAAAAAAACTTAAAACAGCAAGACCGTAATGTATTTACTCTATTAACTCAATTTGTAGGAGTTCTATGCGACATGGCAATTAAAGAATCAACTAATTATATAAATTTATATAATTCTTTTGTGGTTTTCTAAATATACACACATATGATATTTCATCAACATAATCAAATTAATGTGTATGGTTGAAGCTATGTGGGAACAGCTAGCCTATGTGCATTCCAAAGGCCAAGGTTGACCCTCTTCATCTTGAAAGGCTACCACAGGCTGGCCCAATTAAGCCTACATTGAATTTCTCTTTGACCCCATCAATCATCTCTACATAATCTTTATTTTATTTTTATTTTTCCTCTTTATTACATGACTTCTCTATTGTCATTATTCTTCTTCTTCTTTTGTTTTTTACAGGGAAGTTAAATGTAGTCATATTATGTTAGAAGTTAAAACTTGACCAATTATATTCTTCAATCTTGAATGGAAGGGAAAAGAGTAAGCGACCCCAACCTCTTTGAAGTGATCTAGATGAATTGGTTTTACCCTCTTTACAACAGAAACACCACCTAAAAGGAGCATCATGCCATCATTCAGTCCCTTTTTATCCCCTAACAATTAACATCAATGATTGTTCTCACACCACCAACATGTTAGAGTCTCATTCCATGAAAGCAAAAACAGCATCAAGAGAACAAGAGAAGTGAGAAAAGAAGATGCTCGCCCATCCATTGTTGTTAGAGCATTAGCATTAGTCTATACATATGCATATGCAAATCACATCTTTTGCATATCTATTTTGCCATTCAAGTAAAACTTCCACATTAGCTTATGCATATTTGAGACAAAATAATAAAATAATAATTATTATTATTAATTTTTTTCTAAAATCAATTTTTTTTATATATATTTTGTAATTAACATCCACTACATGTATTTGACATTAATAATACAAATGCAATAATAAAAAATATAATTTTTTATATATTATATTAAAAATATAATAAAATGAAAAAAAAATTATAATAATAAAATGAAAGTGTAGGTGAATGTTTGTTGTGTTGTGTTGTTGAGGGAGGGAGAAGAGGAAAGGATTGTGAGTGAGAGAGTGGGAAGAGAGAGAAATAATGATTAAAATATGTTTTGTAGAGTGAATAGTTGCTATTCAAATTTGGATAAAAACTATTCATAACTAACTATATATAGATGTATATGCACAAGTCAATATAGATGATTTTAAGATCATATTATGCAAATATAACTTTGGATATAACCAACGTGGATGCTTAAGCAGTTAAATAAAATCGAACGAACAGTGAGAAGTTGGGCATTCTCTCCCTTCTGTTTCACCCATTTCACATCACTAATGAGTGCGGAGGCAAAAGCAAAAGTAAAACAACCCTTAGTGGAGGAGGCAAGAAGAATGATTGTACACCCTCCCACATCCATCTTTTTCCAACCTAAAGACCAATCACAACCCCACATCCCAAAGAGGACCATTCCACTCTCTTATATGCAAAGCAAACCATAATCATTAGGAGATAACCCACACATTAACAACATAAAAAAAAATAATAATAAATCTTATCCCTCTCATCATGCTTCCACCATTTCATTTGTTTGTTCTGATGCCAATCCAAAACCCACATAGCTCCAAGGCCGGTCATGTTATCTATAAGTAGAAACGGTAGGGAGAGGTAGAGCTTCGTTGTTTGTACTCCTGGCGGCGTCGGCGCAGAACAGGTGCACTGCTATAGTGTGCTCTTGCTATGTACCATCAAGGAGTTTGGACAACAGGGGTGAAGAAAGCAACAGAAGCAGCAATAGCAACAACACCAAGAAGCAATCCCCTGCAGAAAAGAAAGATGGGGTCATGGAAAAGCTCCATAATCATGAATTACAACTTCAAAATACGAGCAATGGGAGCAGCTACTGTAGGAGAAGTGGGACTAATGGGCCTCAAATTGAACGCCCTACACTAAAGAGTAATCTCAAGAAAAGAACAACAGTGGGTGTGGGTGATAATAATCAACAAAGGATAGAAAAGAGGAAAGTTAGTTGGCCGGATGCTCATGGCAAAGATATTGCTCATGTCCAAGAATTTGAACCAAGGTAAACCATCCCCACCCACTTTCCTTTCATGATGAGCTTCTTTCTGTTAGATTATTACAATTATGTGAAAATTGTTAGGACAAACAACATATCAACAACAAATTCAGCGGGTGTTTAGTCAGAGTTAAAAGCAGATGGAAAAAAACTAGTCGGATAGAGCAAACCTTTTCTAAACTAAATATGGGACAATAAGAGAAATTATTTACTAGTTAGCCAGTAGCTGTTATGGTGAAAGATAAGGAAGCTTTGGAACCAAAACCCACCATCACAACTGTGTATTGAAAGCTTAGGTTGACGACAATTTACATACTTCTAGTCTTTTAGCTAGACCGACTCTGCTATACTTCTCACTTTTCTTTTGTTTATAGTGTGTCAGAAGATGGGGAACTTGAGGGAGTAAGGAACTCTTGTGTTTGTGCCATTCAATGAAACAAGGTCTCTAAGGTACGATACCCTGCTTCACAATGATCACCTGTGCTAGTTTTTAAGAACTCCAATAAACATCAAGTGTATAAGTATATAAACCTCTGAATGATGCATGATTTTCGTACCAGTATAATGACCATATGAAGAGCTGACCTAATAATATGATTATTTCAAAATGATTCTCATGCTCAAAAGGTATGTCTCTTGCTGAACCATTTAAATCATGAATACTCAAAAGCTATGAATGGGGAAGGTACTATGTAACATTGATGGGGGAGCCATTCAGGTGTGCATTAATGGGGAAAAAGAAACAGTAAGTCTTGATTGTCTAAACAAGTGTATCAGAACTTGAGGCACCATGTAGAAGTAATAAAACACAATATGTAGGGACTCAAATGACACTTGAGCTACAGCCGGGGCACCTATTTTTCTGTAGTCATCATATCTAGGAATAAAGAAATATGATAGATATAATGCGAATAACTTTCAGGAAGGTTACGCTGCTCCTCAATTGAAATCACAACAATAAAAAAAAATTCACTAAAACATATGCATATATAGGTTATAAAGTGTTGCTGCAAGCTGGGGGAAGCAAATTAATGCAAATATACATCTAGAAATAGTCTTATATTCTTGCAAATGTTTCTACTTTATAATGCTGAATCAGTGCTGTTGGTGAGTATGTACAGGTTGAAAAATTTCTGCATATGACCCTATTTCATTTCAAATTAAGTGCCATTCCTGGTTCTTAAAGGTTGCAGATAGGTGATTTGACTGTTTACTAGTTTCAACAAATATTCCTTATACAGATCTTACATCATAAATTTATGAAATGTGCATGAAACTTCATTACTGTAACACTTGTCACAAATTAAGCCTAACTCAGGCTTTGGCATAGGCAGCCATTTATACAGAATCTCAATCCTAGGTAGCTGTTAGGCCAAGCTCAAAACACAGATCGTAATACTAGGTCATTGTCTGATTGCATCCCTAGCTAGCACTAGCAACATGGGCCACATATACCTTCAAAACGTATACGTACGCAAGCACATGTTATTTCTAGCAGATGTTTTATAGAATTTCCATGAACTAAGTCAATGAAATAAACCCTTGTTGTAATTTGCGGATCATGTGTTTCAACATTTATTGTTTCTTGGAAGCGTCTCGATTGGCAAGTGAGTATGCTCTGCACGTTGTCGGTAGACGTTCGAATTTTCTAGCTAACATGATTACACTTATTGGTTGGTGCATATGAATATAGATAGATATGTAGAATACATTGGCTTTTCAATTCACATGACTTTAAACTATCAATAGTACTTGATCAATTTGTATCCTAAATTACCAAATCTTATCAATTTGCACCTTCGGTCAAGATCTGGCAATTATGATTGTGCTATGTGCCCTATTTTTCATCAATTTTAATGATAAGATCATCTTGATCAGGTCCGAATTGCCAATTTCAGCAATTTAATTAAGATGCTAATTAATTGAAATTTTGATGGTGAACGGTGATAATTGTAGGTGCATGCATGCTCTCAAATGATTACCTAGACAGTTGATTTTCTTTTCATACATATAGACGTGAATCATGTGATATTTGCTTGAAAGTCAACTGAACACCTAACTACGAGGTGAGAATGTTACTCAAACAGAATCTAATGCAAGAAGTCAAGCTAGCTAGCCACTTGTGAAAGGCCAGACATATTTTGCACCAACCAAAAAGAAAAAACTTCTTGCATTCATATTTCTGAGTGTTAGATCAGCTGCTTATATCAGGCTGTTTCCTTCATATTCTTAACAACTACGGATTATGCATGAATTCATGAGTATCGCACATGATGACCTAGTAAAAAAGGTCAGCCTTACTAAAAGAAATAAATGTTGTTCATGAGAAATGAAACCAAGTAGCAGCAAAACCCACCAATCTGATTATATTCATAGAGAATGGAGAACATTCTGATTTAACTTGCTGTTATTTTTTTCCTGGTGTATCAGTTCTATAGTGTGTGTATATATATAATACTAGTGAACTGACATGATTATTTTTTCTTCTCTTTTTCAGGCAACGGCGGGGCTGGCTAGAGTACATTTTCTTTTGGGGGGACCCGCGGTGATACTTGTTTGAAAAAAATAGTCATAAACTTGCGTGATGTATATTTTAATTCAATGGAAAATAGTGGGAAAATCAATTTTTCTTTCAATGTTATCTGGGTGCATGCAATGTTATATATGATCTAGTGTTTTGCTTTGTCAATGCATAGGTCATTGGATCTGATAAGTTCTCTGTTTTCCTAAAATGGGAAAATTCTTGTTGGATGTTCGTCCATGATAATACCTCTCCAAGCATATGAAAGCCCTTGCTTCTTAATTATATACTTCTCCATGAAGCTGTCTGCATTGAGCTTTTAATTTTAAGAGAAACATTGGGATATGGCCACAAACTCAATTATACCTTAAGGTGAATGCCCGGAAAGAACAGGAAGAACCAATATTCAAGATGAGCTGGTAAATCATGTATCTAGAGGTTGATCCAACGAGGAGATATCAAACGTTTTCAGATGCACATGCTCGTGATTGAAAGCAGCGTGCTATGTTTCCAACCTGGGGGGGACGATGTAGATTGCATTGCCATCAAGTACATGGAGGGGACTTGATAGTGGTAAGAAAGGTTTGAAAAAGGGGCTAATGTTCTTCTCTTGATGTTCAAGTTCGTGATATTTTTAGAGAAGTTAATACGGTCGCAGATTTTTTTGTTAAAAAAAGGGCTAAAAGACGTGTTATGGACTTCCTAGGAGATGGTTTTGGTCCAGGGAGACTTTGTACGGACGGATAGATATGACATCCCTTAGATTCCGTAGTTTGATTGTTGGGCGTTGTTTTTTTCCTTAGAACTGAAGCTTCTACCTGAAAACAGAACTGAATACTTTTTGCTGTCTCTGAAAAAGGAACTTTTTTTTTGCCCCCTTCATCCTGATTTGTCCTCATTCCAATTTCCCCTGTTTCTTTTTTTAATTTACATGTATAATTTCCCTTTTTAATGTACTCTATTCATATTAAAAAGAAAATTGAAAGAAAAAACAAAGAACCCAACCCAAGCATCTAACTTTAAAAGATCGATCCCCACCGACAAGAATAATCTTTATATGGCTTCAAATAAATTAAAGAACTGTCGAGTTGGTGACAAGAAGACACTACGGCGCAATAATGCTATCTCAGAAGAATAAAGAATCAAAACCCCAATAAACAAATTGTTCATCTTGTTACAAATTCTTGATATTGACAGTAAAAATGAAAAAGAAAAACAGGAAATTATAAAGGCTAATATCTGCAGCTGTAAATGAAACCTCATACAAACTGGAGTGGACTGTTCATCCCTGTGAGATTTAAAGGTAAATCAGACAGTAGGATGAAAGTGAATCAAGTAATCTAAAATGGTGCTAACAACCCACCAACGACAAGCAATTGTTGCAAAAATCACAATTTTCGTTTCTATTTTCCACCCCCACAATAGTTTACTGGATTTTCCCTTTGACCAAAAGCAAGCATGCATCGTCACTCTCCAAATAGAAAAGCAAGCATGGCCCTACTTTCTCCCCTCACTATCATGAATTTATAGATTAATGAAACTATACGTCCTATCTGTATCTGGCTGAGTTCCCTTAGTAAGATAAATTATCGTTTTACATTTGGATCTTACTCTTGACACCGACTTCATTGCTTATGACTTTTTCCTTTCTTTGATTTGTTCTTCTCCTGCATCTTCTTTTTCTTAGCTTCAGCAGTAATCCAACAGTAATCTTGGGGAATTGCAAATGGGTCTTGAATATTTTCTATCCTACTGCTAGAGCTGGCAGCGGATGAGCTAGGGCGTTGATAAGGGGCTTTTATCCACTGAAACCAAGATGAACTCGACGAATACATCACTGCTGGGCTCTCTCGTCCTGCAGCAGAAGGGCTTGAAGGGGGCGTGCAGAACTCATCCAATGGCTGTAGTTCTTCAAACTTGGTAAAAGTAACCAGAACCCTAATAGTGGGAACCACTGGGATAGCAACCTGTATGCATAAAGATAATTATTTTATCAAATAGATGCGAAGGAACAAAAGAAACACTATTAACAAGAAAAAACAAGGACTACAAATCAATTGATGATTCAAAGAAAACCGCTTGGTCAGAACAGAATAGCATTCAAAACCAGAAAGAACAAGAAGAAAAACATACCACAAAACAACAGAAGACATTTTACAACAAATGTGACAAAAATCCATGATAAAATTGCATATTATCTAGTGCAGATACACACTAGATACAATTGTTTGGACTTTGACATATTTCAATGCGTCCAACAATGGAGATTATATAAAAAGACCAGAAAAGCCTTTAACTCATTCACAAGTCGTTTCCAACCAGCATACAATTATAGACAGTTTCAAAGAAAAGCAATTTTTTTTTTTTTCCACTTCTCTCCAATGGCACCTAGGCTTTGACTGAAGTTGTATGCAGGCTGCATTAGTGCAAGACTAAGAAATCTCTTTATATCAACAATGCAATTTGACACATATCCTAGGTTTCTTTTACTGAATTTCTCCAGAAAGAGATTGTAGAACATGACAGGATGATTATCTGCACCAAGTAATGGACAAGAAGATTGCTTTCTTCATTCCTAGTAACGTATGAATGCCAACAAGATTATGCCATAACAGGCTACAAGGCATTGTTCAAAGAACATACAAAATGTTTTCTAGATGCCATCTGACTTTAGATACTCTAGGTTGATAATGGATAGAGACCAGCACTTGAGATTGACCATAAAGAATATTTCACACGGAATGAGGATAGGATTGCCACAAGACCTGCTGCTATAATCTATGTTCCGGAATTCATGGACGACAAAGAAACAAAATGTGGTTAAATGAGCCTATCAAAATGGAAATGATGAAATGGATCAGCAGGAGTACCAGAAAGGATCAAATAAGAGCTAAGAAACATTTAAGAGTGGAGGTGGTCAGTGGCACCAATGTGGGAAAGACCATGGAGAGTAATCCAACATGTTACAACCCACATGTAATGAAGGCCGAGAAATGAGATAGTAAGAGAAAGCAACCTAATTCACATTGGAGTATTAGGGGCAGAGGGAGGCCTAAAGTAATATGGACAGAAAGAAGATATGATCAATGGGGAGTTGAAAGAGGATGCTGTTAGGGATAAAACAAGCCAAAGCATAAGAGAATCAGATTATAAGACAGCACAATGATCATATATTTGCACAATCCAACCTTCCAAAAGAGGACTAGGCATAAGAATCAACTCCCACTTCCCAAAGCAAGGCAAAGCATAAAAGATTTGGCTCCAATTTTTTTTTTTATAAGTAACTTTATTGATCAAAGGCAACTAGGCAAAGCCCATGTACACAGGTAGTATACAAAAGAGAACCCTAATTACACTCTAGCAAGCTGAAAGACTTGGCTCCAATTTTGTATAAATTAATAAGTGGCAGAACAGTGGTAGTCGTTTTCACAGGCAAATAGCTTGCCTCTCCCAAACTTCATGTTTTTAAAGAGTTCAGCTGTTGTATAAGCGACCCTAACATCCAATAAACAAAACAAAAAAGAAAAATGACTTTGAAGCGCAACCATTACACTCTCCTCACTTCTTACTCTCAAAATTCTAATCAGAAGCTTCATCAAAAAAATTATTTTACAAGCTAAATTAAAGGATTCAGCACTTTGACGACATTTTTCAATCAAACAATTATTATGCAGTTAATTCTAGGTTACAATTAGCCTGTATACAGGCTCCCAGCAACATAGTCCTAAGCTCTAAACTCACCAAAGAAGGCTTATAAAGACCAAATGGCTGTGTCAAACTCAAAGTAGGACTTAAGGGCTAGTTTGGGTAGTGGAGTTTTCTGATAAAACTATTCATTATTTTATTATTCCTTTTTCACTGCTATTCACAGAATATCTGAGATCACCTCACTATCTAAATGCAATCTTAATTGTTAAGTTTTGACACAAAGCTATAGTCAAGCCCAACCTTGACTACCCGGATCAGTTCTATTGACAATATCTTCAAAACTGAGCTACTAAACCTGAAAACTGTATAAACACATCCACTTAATAAGATGATAGGGCTCGAGTGTGTTGAAGGACTTTCTTTTAAAAATCCTTGCCCAGGCCCACTTAAATAATGTGGGTTCAAGCAGCAGTTTGATACTCGACTGGGTAACCAACCCGTTTAGTATCCTAACTTTGATCAGGTCAACCTACCAAAAATCATTCATTTCGTTTGGGTTTGGATGGGTGGAGGGCCCAGGTTGCATTTTTCCAGGTGTATTTATAACACAATGCAATGATTTTTATTTTGGCACCGGGTTTTCGAGAACAGAGTCCTAACTAATCCCGGGGGTGCACAGTCCCTCAGCAATAAGTTTCCCGCAAATGCACCTCAGGTAATTCAAGGAGAAGATCCCCTTGTCCGATGCCCCCTAGAGATTGTTTGCACCTAAGAAGTCGAACCTTAGACCTTGGAGGAAGCATAACACCAAGCACAATGCCTTTATCACTTGAGCCAACCCCTAGAGGTTACACAATAAAATGATACCAACATAAAACAACTGAAAACAGACATCAAACTCAATATCATCAATCAGCACCCTTTATGATTGCCGATGGCCAAAAAAATTCTAAAAATGAAAAATTTTGATGTCCTGAAGAGATATAGCATATAAAGGCACAAACCATTTTTCCAACTTTTAAAGATGCGAAATTATTTGACCTACAAAAGCAAAGGAGGTCCAGTTTTATCTTGGCTTATTAGCTATCCAGATAGGAAAGCCCTGACAAAGGCAAAACTGAACCCAAGCTCACCCTCAAATGAAAAAAATTATATTATCTATTTGTTTCATATGTATAGCCATTTTCATTTTCAAGCAGTATTTGGATTCACAGTGTATTATTCAATAGAGGACTGGTAGGTCTGAGATTACTAACAGTAAGATTTTGTTACACAAGTCAGAACACCAACAGGCCCAAAAATAAACTTTTTTTTGATAAGTAAAAATAAAAAGTAAAATAAAAATGATAATAATAATAATAAATAATAATAATAATAAAAGAAACAATTAGAGACTACTATGACCATCATGAAAAAGACATTTCCAATCAAGATCTCAGCATAACACAATAATAAAGCTCGTGAACAGGTGAGCAACATGGTATTTTTTTTTATGTCGGGGAACCTCTCCAAGGCAGGGCCCTTCGGACCCACCCCTGCAGAATAAATCCCGGTCCCGTGCACCGCACCCTCCAAAATTTCCCTACACGGAACTGGTTAAATCGCTGGCTTTTCACCAAGGGGTGTGGCCCCTAGAGATTGTATGCACCTAAGGGGATTTGAACCTTGGACATGGGGGGAGCATACCCCCAAGCCCAAGACCTTTACCACTTGAGCCAACCCCTAGGGTTTTGTGAGCAACAGGGTATTAGATGGACTCCAAAAACTTTATTCCATACAATACTAGCAGAGTCAGAAACTTGCTGCCCTCTTTGTAACAATAAATGCACTAAGTGATCTCATTTCCTAGGAAGTTCACCACACACCGCTGCTCTTGGACACGTGGTGACAATAAAAAAAAGTTCACACACACACTATCACCATCCATATAGGTCATGAGATTGTTTAACTCATCCAGAAGGCTACTGCAAGACCAAACTTCAATAAAGGTCAGATCCGAAACCCTAATGCAAAACAGTTCCTCCAAAGAGGTCTATTCCCTACCACAGTGAATAGCCTTGACACAATAGCTAAAGCAGAAAAGCAGAAAAATACATGACCTAAGGTTTTTGAAAGATGAAACATACCTTGACAGGAAAGGTCCCCATCGGAAGCTTGGTAGTAAGCAGTTCCCTCAAACGACGAATTGCCTTAACCTTATTTGCCAGAATGTCGAGCAACGGCAGCAATTCTTCAGTTTGTAGCGGAAAGTTTGGGGAAAGCCACAGAATAGGCCTCAATCCTTTCTTATACTCATTCTCGCGGACAGCATCCTTGTGGCGATTTCTGCTCTCAGAACTCATAGACGAAGATGTTTTGGTATCCCTCCCTCTACGGTGCTCATCCCCTCTTATGACAATCTCCACAGAGTGTCTTCCTGGTTTGGGCTGATTTCTGGTGGGAGAATCTCCCAGTAGATCACTCACCTTGTCATCCACACAGAGAGAATTTCTCGGTGGAACAGTCTTCTTCGGTGCTTCATTTTTTGAATCCCGTTTCCTCCATCCAGCAAACCATCCTTTCTTTTCCTGCTTAGATTCTCCATTTCTACAGCCATTCACATCTTCCAAAGGAATCTCCCTGTGCTCGTAAGAACTATGGCGATGCCCAATAATCTCATCACCATTATCAATTGCCGATTCTGATGTATCCAACTTAAGAGCAGCTTCAAGTTGTCTCCTCTCATCCTCTGTCAAAATCTCACTGAGCTCCTCACTATCTGTTTCATTTTCATTGCAAGATGAGAACAACTCATCGTCTGTCATAGCCCCTGGAACTCTCCTAGATTTGATGCTCACAACCACATTGTGCATGTCATATACCTTAGCCTTCCATGCACCCACCATTTCTGTTTTCTCCTGTCGTCTCCATGTTAATTGTGCCAAGAGAACTGCCTGAGTCACATCAATCCCAGGCCTGAATATATTAGTCTGAGACATTGCAGCCACTTCCTGTCGAACCTCTTCTTCAGTAGCTGGAGAACCAGCACCATCCAAAGCATTCATGATCTCTCTATCCTTGTGTGAAATCATGCAAAGTGACCCAGGAGGAATCTTCCCATCCTCAGACCCATCGCCAAGGAAAATAATACTCTGATCTGACCGCTGAATCCTAAAACCATCGAACCCAGCCAGAGTCATGTCTGCCCTCAAATTCGCACCCCTCTTCCAAATTTTGTAAGTATCTGAAGGGGCAATCCTTGAAATAAAAGGAATCACAGAACTCTCGAAGTGGAATGTAATTTCCATATAGAAGTCCCTCATCCTTCGCATAGTTCCTATCAAGCGAGGCAACCGTCTACACCATTTAGCCCAGGCCAATGGCTGGTAGTGCCTAACTATTATCATGGAAATCCCTTCTTCTCTATGGCATATCGCTTCCTGGAGCGCACTCCACCCTTGTTCGTTCTGCAAGCTCCAATCTGCCCCAGCAACCATAAGCATTTCGGTTGCTGTCTCATCACCAAGCTTTACAGCCAAGTGAAGAGGGGTATCACGGTTTGGAACATCTCGCCGATCGATCACAGCAGCGATTGCATCGGCTTTCTCTTCCTCGGCCATCGAAGCAGCCTCGGTGCGAATTTCAGCTGGGTTACAGAGGCGTGGGAGACCTGCGAGTATCCGCTTGAGACTGGCATAATCCTTCATGGCAATGGCCTTGTGCACAGGGCTATGAGCATATTTTGAAATATCAATACCCGCCATGCCTCAGGGGTAGATATCGCCACCCAGACAAATAAACGCAATCAAATCTCCAATTCAATCATCCAACACTCGAATGCAATGAATGACCGCTGTTTAGGACATAGTATAACCGCAATCAGCAACAACTCATCAATTCAGGGGAGTGAATTCAAATAAACGAAACAGACCCAGTTCACAATTAAAAACCAAAATGAGAAATTCCTAGCAGTCTTCCCCAGGAATGGAGTTAGATCCAATTCAAATTACCCAAATGGAATAAGAGAACAGCATATAAGACACGGTTGAAACCTATCAGAGACAGAATAAAAGAATCCGGGGTGGGCCCAAAACAAGGAACCAAGAGGCCAGGAAATCTCACCTTCTTCTTCTCCTCCCACTTCTTCTTTTGCTTCTTCTGTTACCCTCCAAAAGACCAAGACCAAGATTATACACCCAAAGAGCCTGAGGCACTCAACCCCACCACCTGTCGCTCTATCTCTCTCTCCCTCTCTCTCTGCAAGTTGAGAAAGAACAAAACATCCTTGTGATCCAATTCAGATCAGACAAATCCAGGAACACGCATGTGGGTGCTTGAAACAAAATTCTAAAATTTAAAAATAAAAATCAAGGGACAAAATAAGAGTGGAGGAATCTGATAAAGAAATGGAAAAGGGCATGGAATCAAGAAAGCAACAAAACCCCACCATGGAACCAAAGCTCACAACAATTGTTTATATAGAAAATGAATAAACAAAAAAAAGGGAATCAAAGCAAGGAATTGATACAAAATATGTTTTTTGGTACAAAGACACAAAATTTATCAGAGAATTTACCTCTCTTTAGAGTTGAGAGTATATTATAGAATGGCAAGTGTGATTGGAAGAGAAAGACTGTAGGAGAGAAAGGAGGAGAGGCATATTTCGTTCTCCCTTTTCTATTTTTATTTTTTTGTTTTCAAGTTTTTACCTTTTTGAACAAAGAAGGATAAGACGCAGAAGAAAGAGAAAAGACAGAAGGTCGAAAACGGGAAGAGTCATGTGAGCCAGAAAAGAGGAAACTTTCTTTGAGATTTCCTATTTTTTTTAATAGTAATTAATGTGATTTAATTTGCTGCTAATTAATTATAATCAATCTTGTTTAATTAGTCTGTTTGACTAAAGAGACTCTGAGGTACTACTTTTTATTTTTATTATTTTTTAATTTTCACAAAGATAATTTATTTTAATTAATTCAAAAGAATCCAAAATTGATCGAGTTGTAACTGCTAGAGCCTGAATATTTTTTTTTTTGAAGGATAGCATTGGCCAGCCCACTAGGGTCTACTGTCAGACAGACTGTCATGGACCATGGTATATGATCCGAACCCGTATCTCAGAGCTCCATGCTTCTTTCCATGCACCTTTCTACTCTTTGTTTTTGTTACGATATTATAGATATAAGGACGATATTTGGTCGAGTTTATATTGAATCATGACCTAACTTCAATCTCGACGACGATTTAAATTTCACACAACAATTTGCTTCTCGTATCAACAAATTAGAAGATATTTCAACCGACAACGGTATAATTAAGACTTGGTATACATACATGTTTTTAATCTATCTAACTTAATAAGAGTTTAGGCTCGGTTTGGATGCCCATATGAGATACAAATTATCTCATATAAATTGTAATTCATCTTTCATCTGCCTATCCAAACAGCATAATACAAAATTTTAACTCATCTCTAATTTTTCAACTATCACTACAGTAACAATACAGTATTGTTACAGTTGATCTGCTGCAACATTTTATTTGCCTCTACAGTGCCGCTACAGTAATGCTAAGTATTACATTTTTAATATATAATTATCTATTAGAATTTTTTATTTTATTGTAATATATAATTAGAAAAATATATTTCAAAATTTATAAAATATACTATAATAAATAGGTCATAATTAGAATAATTTCATTTAACAAAGAAATGCGTTCATATTTGGTAATATTGAAATAATCACGGCCAACTACAAAAATTATATTTTGAAAAAGTCAAAATATTTATGAGTTTTTAAATTAATAATAGATATTACTTATTTTTAATATATTCATAATATTTTCCGCTCAATAATTAAAAATATTTTCAATAATTGGTGGGACTTATCACTTTATCAAATTTCTAAAAAGTTAAAATCATATTGTCTCATCTCACTATCTAAACACATATTTTTTTACAAAATATAAATTATTTAATCTCATTTTAACTCAAAAATTTCATTACTACTCAAAATATCTCATTTCATTTTATTTGAACTACGTAAACAAACAAGACTAAGTTTTTCTAGTAAATCAAGATATTAGAAAACACATTCCCTTGTCATTCCTCAATTTAAAAATAAAAACAAAAAATAGATTGAGCTGTTCTATGGTGTTTGAATTGCTAACATCTTTGGCTTTAATGCACATTCATTATCATTCCAAGTTTTAATGAGTAATTGAAATTCATCTCAATTATTATGCAACGGCCAACACATTAATTCCAATAATTTATGGATTTGCAGTCTCATAAATCACGCATGTTTATTTGGCACTTGGATGATTGGCTGCAATTAGCTTTTTCAGGAACAGAGCAAGGTTTGTGGGTGCCGTGGCAACTTGGCCAACAGGCTGCCCTCGATTACTGCACATGATTTTGCTATTGCCCTTTCAGGCATTTGGCATAACGAATCCAGACGAGCATATCCATTACCAGCAGCAAAAAATCAAAAATATATTAAATACAAATAAAGTCAAAGTCCGCCCCCCCTTTTTTTTTTAAAGTTCTTGGGGTTAATTATCCATACAATAAGAAACTTTGGTATGTGGGACCAACGAACTAGTAATATATTTTCAGGTATTGCGAACCATAATGCTACTTATTTATTATTTTATTTAATTAATTTTTATTTAATTTAATTTTTATTTTACTTAATAGTTAAAAAAGTAACTATTAATAAAATTGTATTTTTTTTTAATAACTAAGGATGTTAAAAAAATACTTAAAATAAAATAATTAAAAAGTAAAAATTTCAAATATATTATAGAGTAGTTAAAAAGTATTAGGAGAATAGTAAGTTTATAATTATCCTTATATGAATAGTAATAAAAAAGTAATAATAAAATATTAAATAATAAATAAATATAAATAAAAAAATAATTAATAATAATGAATTATTACGAGAATATATGATATATTCTGAATACGAAAACTACTCCTTTAATGTTGCATACTTGCCATAGGTGTTGGTTCGGTGAATTTGAGATTTAATAAGGAATTTGAGTTTTAAATCATTATTTTTGAAATGTCTTTGTTTCAAATTCAATTTTTTTTTTTTTTTTTAAATATCACTTTCAAAAAAAAAATAATAAAATAAAAAATTAAAATCTAAGATTTTTAAAAGCTTATCTGATTTTGGTAACAAAGTTGTCACTCAAGAAGGAACTTGACCAGCTTGTGGGCCACACAATGGTTGAATGGCTACTCAATGGCAACATGTGGCAAGATCAGTGGAAGGGCGGGCGGGCGGGCGACATCTGATAGGAGGAGACATTAAGGTTATGTTTGGAAAAGATGTCTCACTCAAAATTTTCATCTTCATCTCATCTCATCTTTACATTTTTTCAAATCTCCATACAAAATATAATAAATAATTCAACTTTTTCAAATCCCAATATAACTTTTTCAAATTCTAATTCAATTTTTTCAAATCTCAAAACTAAAAAATAATATTTTAAACTTTAAAACAAAACACAAAATTCTCATCTCATCTTCCAAACATAATAAGATTATGTTTGAAAAATAAGTTTTTTTTTAAAATTTTTATCTTCATCTTATCTCATCTTTACACTTTTTTAAATCCCCATACAAAATATAATAAATAATTTAACTTTTTCAAATCCCAATATAACTTTTTCAAATTTTAATTCAATTTTTTCAAATCTCAAAACTAAAAAATAATATTTTAAACTTTAAAATAAAACACAAAATTCTCATCTCATCCTCCAAACATAATCTAAAAGATGGAAGACAAATGTAAAAAAAATAAACAAAAACAAGTTAATGACCAATCAAAAGAGGTTAGTATTCCAAAACTTCAATTAAATAGCAAAAGAAAAAACAAGGAAAAAGTAAATAGAGGAAAGGGGGGATCTGGTTTCTCGTTGGGGGAAGAGGAAGGAAGTTGGGTGGAACTTTTGGGGTGTTTGAGGCTTTCTTTCAAACAGGGGAGAGGGGGGAAAAACTAACCAATCCAAATGATTATTTTCAACCTTTGAACAGGTTTCTTTATTCTTTTGTGCCTTGCCTTTTCTGGGGAGACTCCAAATAAAATCATTTTTTATTTTATTTTATAGAAATGATATTTATAATCGTGAGTGTACAAACGTCATATAATCACTTTAAAAAAATAAATATATACAGATCTACATGAAAAAAAATTAATTTTTTAATATTATATTTTATTTTTTTTCAAAACAATTATACTATATTTACGCACACCATGACTACACATAAGATTACTCGTCTTTTTAATACACATCGGATGTTTGTACAAGGAGTATTATATAGTTATCAAAAGTACATAAAGTTCCAAAAAAATGGCTTCCCCCAACACCAACTTTGTGACCAACTCCCACAGATAAATGAAATGACCCTTTTTTTTTTAATCTTTCCATGACTTGTGCTAATCTGTTAGTTTCCCCAATTTAATAGGGGCTTGTAGGATGTAACTTTTTCTGGAAAAGTGTGAAGAAAAGAGAAAGCTGGTGTAAAGTATATTTCATTTTTTAATGACTCTATCACAACCATATACCAAAGCTGTTTTTGCTTTCACAGAATTGAGCAGAGTTTTTTTTTATAATTGCAGGTCTTTTTTTGTACTGAGCATTCTGTCATGCAACCATCCAACCATCCAAATGTTTGGTCCCATTTGAACAAATATCTATTTCTTCACTGATTAATTATATAAAGTTTGTTGTTTAAGAATTCTTTTGTTGTTGATGTGACAATAATTGCCCGTGATTTTTCAAGCATACATGACAGATGACACAGGAGATGATTGCGATGCACTTTCATCATGGAGCCAAGCTTACCCCTCAAAAAAATAAATAATAAAAACAAATCTCGAAATTAATTCAAAATGAGATGCATGCCTATCTCTCTCTCTTTTCTTTTTTTTTTCTTTTTAAATATATATAAGGGGTGGAGTTTCGATTCAAAATCCAAATTTTTCATTTAGAAAATCGGACTAATACCATCAGGCCATCGAGACTCCCCTCTCTCTCTCTCTCATGCAAAACTCTTAGAATACTTAATTTGTAATGTATATATGTGAATTAAACTGCTTTCATGACACAAGAAATACAAAAGCAATATTGATTATAGCTTCTTCATATAAAAGATTTTCACAAGTTTTTAATTGAATTCTAAGCTCCGTTTGTTTACACAAACTTCATATCTCATTTTATCTTAATTATTACAATTTTTTTAAAATTTTATATAAAAATATAATAAACAATTCAACTTTTTTAAATTCTAAAATAAAAATAATATTAAAAAATTTATTCTAACAATATTTTATTTAGCTACTATTCAAAAGATCTCATCTCATATGAATTGGATATCCAAACAGAGATTACGTTTTCAAAGCAAATTTCACTAACACTTATAATTGTTCAAGGTGAATATTTTGGACAACACTAAAATAGGGTTCACTTTAAAAATTTATTTATCTCTCATTCTAACTCTAAGAGACCTGAATCTATTAAGGATAGCTTCATAATTTCCTACGATAGTAAAGTAAATATATAGGATTCAACTGATTTTAGCGTGAAGTTCTTACTTTTCTGCCTAAAGATAGTGATGGCCAAAATAAGCCCCATCCCTGAGCTGAATAGGTCTTGACTTTGAGACTTGAGCTTCAGCTCTACCCAAACACGAAGTGCCCGAGGCCTAACCAGGGGAAGTCAAAAGCCCAAACTTGGACTCCAACCCAAAAGTGTCCGATCCAGAAAGAAGTGGCCCGACAATAAAATAAATGCCCAAAAGCTTGGTCGTGATGGGAAAAAATTGAAAGAAAATGAAAATGAAAGAATTTGGAGATTCGTCCACAAATTAAACTATGAGTTTTTTTTTTTTTTAAATTAAGTTTTTTTTAATTTTTTTGTCAATAAAACCTTTAAATATAATGAGAACTATTATAGACATAAAGAAATTATATAAAGTAAATTCATAAATTGATGTAACTTTATAAAATATGTTAGATCTATTTTATAATAAAAATAACTTTACAATCTGACGTATTACATCAATTTTTAGATCTTTCAAAATATTTAAAAAAAAAAAATTCAAAAAGATAGTTCAGAATATATATATATATATATATATGGCTATGGCCTAGAAATCCCAAAAGAATAATCAGGAAGCCCTATACAGTAGCCACTAGCAAAGGCATTTCTTCTTTAATAAAGAAAAAGGTAGGGGGCTGAGTGAGCCACCCTATCAATTTCCACCTACTCTTTTTGGTTTTTTAGGTTAGGCGGCAAATATGCTAGCTTTTCAAGTACTAGGGGTTTGTCTAACTAAGTTTTGCTATACCCTATAAATATTAAAGTGATTTGAGTTTATGACCCGGATTTGTTATCACCCGATATAGATTACTACTAGTCTTTATTCACCATATTGTAAAATATTAAATGCAAACCCTAATGACATGGGCCTGTGTCATTTTTCGTAATCACCAAAATAAATGTTTTCTTTTTATCTTATAGTTGTGAGTACGGTGTAAACCTGAATATACCATACGGGTTTATAATATTGTCCAAATACTTGTCTAGATTAACCCAATTATAACCCGAACATGTATTCGATTATAAATATTCTAATGCCCAATTATTTGGATTATAATCGAATTTTCGAATTTGTCAAAAAATCATTTGAAAGATGAGTATCACAAACATAAAATTGCGTTGTTTTATTTATAAGGTAAATTATTTTGAAATGTGAAATAACGATATCTATATTCGGATAGAGGCGGGTACGGAATTTAAATACCCGCCAAGATGAACCCGATTTAGCGAATGACCGAAAAAAATGATCCGGATCGAATGTGCCAAAAGTAGTTTTAGCTATCAAACTTCCGCTTCGAAAAGAATAAGCATATAATTTTAACGAACATAAATGCAACATAAGATATCCCATCATCATAATATAAGCTGATACAATTATTTCTCCTTTTCTTTTTTATGAAGCACTCTACAACATGAAAATGAACACACCCAGTTTGAAACGCACACGCTTCATTGTTGAAAATGCAACAAGCAAACAAATCCGGCACAGAACTTTAGAAACACCGTGGGCCAGA
This sequence comes from Pterocarya stenoptera, assembly GCA_003123785.1. Taxonomy (NCBI): domain Eukaryota; kingdom Viridiplantae; phylum Streptophyta; class Magnoliopsida; order Fagales; family Juglandaceae; genus Pterocarya; species Pterocarya stenoptera. Next base: position 44,584 of record QEOT01123596.1, read on the forward strand.
TAGAATCAACAATGGGCCTCTAAGCAGACACACTATGCAGCACAACAGTCTCGACTGTCAGCCCAGGCCCGAACCCAAACAGCACACCCCACTCGAGCCCTTCTCCGGTGGTCTTCAGCCCATCCTCAACAGACTTCCTTCTCATCTCATCCAAGATAAACAGAACGCAAGCGCTGGACATGTTGCCATACTCGCTAAGCACGTGACGTGTGGAACGCAACTTCTCGGGCTTGAGAGCCAACTTCTCCTCTACTTGGTCCAGGATTGCAGGCCCCCCAGGGTGTGCGATCCAGAAGAGAGAGTTCCAATCTGTGATTCCCAAGGGTTGGAAGGCCTCCACCAAACTCTTCTCAATGTTCTTTGAAATGAGCCCAGGAACATCCTTTAGGAGATGGAAGGTAAGCCCAACCTCGCGAAGATGCCCATCGATGGCCCCATCACTATCGGGGAGAATTGTTTGGGCCGCAGAGACTAATTCAAATAAAGGCTTCTCGACCTGGGGGATTGGATCAGCTCCAATTATGATTGCAGCTGCACCATCGCCAAACAAGGCCTGGCCCACAAGACTATCGAGGTGGGAGTCACTAGGCCCACGGAATGTGACAGCGGTGATTTCGGAGCAAACGACAAGCACACGTGCACCCTTGTTGTTCTCAGCAAGGTCTTTTGCTAGGCGGAGGACCGTGCCACCGGCGAAACAACCTTGCTGGTACATCATGAGGCGCTTAACAGATGGGCGAAGGCCCAAGAGCTTAGTGAGCTGATAATCAGCCCCGGGCATGTCCACACCACTAGTGGTGCAGAAGACTAAGTGGGTGATCTTGGACTTGGGCTGGCCCCATTCCTTGATGGCCTTGGTGGCTGCTTCTTTGCCTAGCTTTGGGACTTCAACTACCACCATGTCTTGCCTAGCATCCAACGAAGGAGCCATGTAGGCGCACACGTTGGGATTTTCTTTTAGGATCTCCTCTGTCAAGTACATGTAGCGCTTCTTGATCATGGATTTGTCACCTGAAATTGCATGATGATCAACACAAAGCCATTAGCTAGTTATTATTACCATGTTTCATTCATTTGTTTTGTGTTAATTTGCTTGGCCTTCTATTTCAATTTTTTACTCTTTTTACTCGTCGATGATCGATAAACACAAACAAAAACATGAACAATAACCCAAAAAGATCAGAAAGAAAGATCGAGGAGGTCTTACACATGCGCTTGAACTTCTCTTTGAGCTCAGTCTTGTGCTCGCTGTTGGTGATACGGAAATAATAGTCCGGGTAAGTGCTTTGGTCGACACAGTTGGGGGGAGTTGCCGTTCCAATGGCCATGACCGTGGCAGGACCCTCAGCCCTCTGAGCCCTTCGGACATCTTCCACGGTCACCATTTTCTCTTCAAACTTCGAAGATTAGGGCACTAAGCTGCAACTACGTTGTATGCTTAGAAGTGGCAGTGGAGAGAACTGGGTCTGCTAAAGCCTAAAATTTTATAGTATTGGGCGTTGATCTACAAAGCAGTGGAAGAGAGGCGTTTCTTATATAAAAACCGGGAGAGAAGGTAGCTGAAGATCACGTGCTTGACCCATCATGACAACCCCCAACAACTGCAAAGTCCGGCTGACATGTGACAGTGTGAGTTTGGTGCGTTTGCCTCTCAAACCTCCGCATGATCTTTACTTACCCGTATTATAAATTTCTCTTCGTTACTTAATTTACTTTTTAAAATATATATATATATTCTATTAATCATCGTTACTATATCACATGTTGCACATTATTTTTTATTTTTTAATATTTATGTTGTGCAGAAATAATGAATAGAAAATTTCAATTAATTTAACAGAATATATATATATAATGTGTCGCACAGAATATATATATATATTTATATATTATTGTTGATTTTGGGATGATGAGAGGGTCGAGAGTAAAATCTCAGCATGAATTTCGGGACTCAGTTGGCTTAGCTCTCTCTCACTTACCAAACAAATAAGCGTGCATCGTGACTCGTAGATCTAGGATTGTGTACTACACTTGCATAAAATCTGACGGTCAACGATTCAAACAAGGCCTACACAGTATACACGATTTAAAGTCTGATTTGATTATATAAAATTAAATTATTTTATTTTATATAATTATTATATATATTTTTATTTTTTATATAACATATAATAAAAAATACAAATTTTTAAATTTTATAATAAAAATTATATTATAATAATATATTATTCAACTTTTAATAAAATATCTTATCTCATTTCATTTCAACTGCGTAATTAAATTAGGCAAAATATATTACTCTTATATATATAAAGAAAAAAAAAGTCAAAATGTAAATACCTTTAAATTCTAAGGATATGGCAGACTTTCATGAACATGCTTTAAATTCTAAGGATATGGCAGACTTTCATGAACATGCGTGAACATAAATGTCATTGGTATTAATGTATAAATAAGTTTTTATTTTCATATATATAGTACTACTAGGTAGTAGGTACAATGCTACTCTATATGTATCATTGGGTACTGTGCTCTTAATATAATTATATATTTTTAAAAATATTTAAATATTTAAAAATATATAAATTTATTAATAATTATATTCTTAATTATTAAAAATAAATAAATAAATAAAATATTAAAACCACTTAGCATTTTCCATTATACTAAGTATCTGTTTCAATTCTATCATGATCATGATCATGATCGGAAGGAGTGTGACCTCTAATATCGGTGGTAAGTAGAGAACACAAGACTTGGATGACCCAATAATATTTAAGTTGCCGAAAGTGTGGTAATTAAAGGCCTAAGAGCTCGGAGAAAAACAGGCTTGATCTTTGTGAACTAGCATAAAGGTTCTGTGTATTATTGTTTATTGCTGGATTATATATATATATATATATATAAAATTAAGTACGCACCAACAAAGATCGAATGAATTAGATTAATATGCACACGAATTGTCAACAACTGATCGATGAAACCAATGCTAGCTAGTTACTTAGTTCTAAACCTTGAATTAGGCAATGCGGGGGACGTCGGATAACAGGAAAAAAGGGGCTTCATGCATGTGATTGATCATCGATCTACCTAATACATATATGGTCCACATCTACCATTTATAGTGCACCAAAGGCCTCAAAGTCAAAGGTTTGAGTTTTGAAACAGCTAGAAATCCTAATTATTACTAATATTATTTATGACAAAATAATATTACGTACAAAATATGGATTATGTCAAAACATATTATCTAGACTAATAATATTGTTATTCAAAGGCATTTACACCGTAAACTATCTACGTATGTCGCGTGGATACTGTGTGGTACTGTATAGAAGAGGAGGTTTTAAAATAAACTTTAATATAATTATAAAAAAACTTAAAATACAATATAATTTTAAACTCATCATGTAGAAATTAAAATGCACTTGTCATATCATAGCTAGTAAATCTTATCTTTTGATCTAGACAGTTACATGATGATCATGATGAGCTACCACGTAATTAAAGATTATATATATAGAATAATGGCTTGGGGAAATGTGAAAAAAAAACCTTAATTAATTAATTAATTAATGTCATCTAGTAGCAGTAGTACGTAGTCATGAAGGATACTGGTAGGTTCATTGCACAGTACCAGTCTTTAAGAGGAAATGTGACAGCTTCATGTTTACGATGGAAATGGAAGACACGATGCATGGGGCGGCAGCCACGGCCAGCATGAATTACACCTACCCATACTCCATTTGGTTGCAAAAATTTATTGTCTTGGAATATTAATCATGGAACCCGTCACGAGGAGATCATCGATCGATCGAGCGAGCTACCACATTATTTATATATAGTACTCAATCTTCAACATATATTATATATTTACTTTAAACGTGAATAACGACGAAGATGAAGGATTTGAGGTCGATAATATTTAAGAAGTAAGAGGCAGCGGTACGTGACAACGTGTACCGCCAGCTTGAACATATTTACGCACGGTTATAGTTGGAGCATACTGCTCACTGGGAGTAAACTGTAAAGTACTAAAGATCAACAACTAAGCAAGCTTGCATATATTATAAAATAGTAAGCTACAAAGTTTGGAGTGGATCATTTCCACTATCAAGAAACAACAGATATCTAGATAATAGGTTAGAGGGTATACAACCAAAAATAAGGTTGGTTGTTGCCTATTAGGCTACAGAATGCGCACATCAATTTGCAAATCGATGAATTTTGACAAAATTCCAAAGCTTATGAGGGGCAGAGATATGCTTGATATCTTCAATAATGGGGTCAATGTGCCAATGGGAAGAGGTTTCTTTGTGGTCTATGGCTTCTATTACCATGTAGCTGCAAATCACCTTCCAAGATTGTCATTTCTTGTTATCTTTGGGAGACCATTTTCATGGCTAAGAGAGCTGCCTTAGCTTCGCTACTAAGGGATTGGAGGTGAGAAGTTTTTTTATTTGGATTTCCAAAATTTTTCCACTATGATCCCTACAAACTACTAAAACCACTAAGAAGGAATATTTGACTACTGCATTAAATGAAAAACTCTGGAAGTTATTAAAGGGGTCTTCCAACTGTTTACCTGGCTTTGCTTTTTTGCTTTCCATGCTTCCTTATAATCTTGATATATTTTATTTAACTGAGTTTTTGCTAGTTCGAGAGAAAAGGAATTGTGATTATGGAGTATTTCATTTCTTTGCTTCCAGATGAAGTCCAAAATTATCATTACAAATAATTGAAAGTGACGTGATTCTTCCTCTTGCAATCCCAACTCTTTAGTCGGAGAAATAATCATTTTTATCTAATCTGTTATGGGCTGAATTGGCAGGGTTTCTAGTTTCAGCGGCCATGAACTTTGATACCATAGAATCCTGACAATTGGGCACTTTAAGAAAAGATGGAGTGGTGTTTCTTCTTCTTGGTTACATATGAGACATTCTTCTGATGGAGCTTCTTGGATAACTTCTTTGATTCTTAATCTGGTAGGCAGTATATTCTATTGAAGTTTTCAAAGCAATAGCTTATGTCGATCATGGATTTTCAGTTTCCATATGCTTTTGTAGATGTTCAGATTGGCAAATAGTTGAATTGTCTCCTGGTTGTTGATTACCATTTGGTAAACTGTTTTAACAGAGAATTCACCTGAGTTGTTCGGGGTCCAGATTATTTTGTCCTGGCTCCGAGAAAAGGAAGGCATTTCTGTATTTCAATTATACTTTCTTCATCAAACAGTTCTTGCATTTTTTTAATATTCCATGATCTAGGGACATTAGTGAGGAGATCTAAAACTTTTAAGTGTGGATGAGCCTCTTCCATTCCTTGTATGGCTTGGGCTTGAAACTGCTCATAGTGGGAATCCATGGTTGTAAGCATATATTGATTGAGCCTCCATACTAATCTGGTATCACCTTCCTTTTTTGAGCGTGTCTCTTGTTTGCAATATCCCTTTCCATAAGCTTGAGTCCGCCTGTTTCTGATTTGTTTGCTAGAAATCCGTGCTATTGAGATATTTTACAAATAAAATTACATGCCAGAGTCTATCTTGTCCTTTACTCATTTCTCATCCCCGTTTTGCTAGCATCGCTTGACTCATTTGCCATTTGTCTAATTCTGAGACCTCTAAGAGCTTTTGGTTGGCATATGGACTTTCAAGATTTGAGAGTTAAATTATGATGTCTATCTTTAGAAAGCCCTACAAAAAAATTTTAAAGCTTTTATCAAGTGCCTTGCATACTGATTTGAAATTTTTATATGAAGCCATGAAGTAGGTTGGGATGGTACTTGCAACAATTCTTATCAATGTTGTTCTTCCTGTTTGAGAGAGCAGTTTAAGTTTCCATCCTTCTAGTTTCTTTTCGACCTTACTTAGCATCTCTTGGTAGCCTTCATTTTTATTTCTGCTAAATGAAGTTGGAAGGCCTAGATATTTCATTTTTGCCGAAACTGCTTTGTACGGTAGCTACTGTTTAATTGATGTTTTGGCTTCATGGCTAGTATTTCTTGTGACGAAAATGGAAGATTTTTGCATGTTAACTTTTTGGCTTGACCACTGTTGGTACTTGTCGAGACTCTCTGATATTGTTTTTGCACTTCTTTCTATTGCATTTGCAAAAATAATCATATATCCGCAAAAGGGAGATGAGAAACTGGAGGACTGTTTCTGTTGATTTTGACTCCTTCTATTGCACCTTACACTTCTGCTTTTAAGAGGATTTGTGATAATACTTCCGTCACCAATATGAATAAGAAAGACGATATTGGGTGACCTTGTCTTCATCCTCTTTGAGCGTTGAAAAACCTTCTGGGAGAATCATGAATTAATACAGAAAATGTTGTTGTCGTGATGTATTCTTTTACCAAATTGATCCAGACTATATAGTAGCCCAACTGCTTCATTACCATGAAAAGGATATTCCACTCCGCTTGATCAAAAACTTTTTTCATATCCAGTTTTATGGCCATCAAACCATTTTTCCCTTTTTTTTGAGGTGATGAAATAGCTCAAGTCCAATTATTGTGATTTCTTTTATATAGCGTCCGGGAACAAAAGTTGTTTACAATGGGGAAATGATGTTATTCAATGTGGCTTTGAATTGGTTGGCCATAATCTTAGTGATGATTTCGTATATGACATATGTGAGGCTAATGAGATGGTATTGGCTCGGGTTGTTTGAACTTTGAATTTTTGGGATGAGTGCAATGTTTGTGTGGTTGATCTGTCTCAACAATTTTCCACTTCTGAAGAAAGTTTGCATTGTACTAATGACATCGTTTTTTATGATATGCCAATAATGCCTAAAGAATAGTGTTGTTATACGATCTGGACCTAATACTTTTTGGTTCGGAATTTTCCTTAAGGCCCCAAAAATCTCTTCCTAAGTTGGTACCACTTGAAGTGCTTCATTTTCTTGATTTGTTACTTGTCTCTCAAAAAGATTGTCTAAATTGTTCGGGAAGCTTGGATTTGAAGAGGAGTCAAGGGATCTAAAATGAGTTATGAAAGCATGTTCAATTATATTGGGGTTCATAGACCAATTACTTGGACTCAGCTTGATGGAATCTATGGAGTTCCTCCGTCTTCTGATTGTTGTTGAAAGATGGAAGAATCTTGTATTTAGATCTATTGAAGTGAACTATGAGATTCTTGATTTTTGCTTCCAAAATGTCTCTTCATTTTCTCGTTGTCGGTGAAGGTTTTGCTACACTTGTTTCTCTCTCTCTTAATTATATCTTTCTGCAAGGTTACTTTGGATTTCCAGAATATATGTCGGGTTTCCCTGGAAGGTAGTAAGGTACTATTCTAAACTTCTCTGATGATATTCTGGTTAAGTGATTCACATATCCAGAAAGCTTCAAATTTGAATAAGAATGGTTTATGGGCATCTGTGACTGTATGTAGTAAGAGTGGGTGGTGATGCGAGGCTGAAGAAGTCAGGTGCTGCAACATGGCATTCGGGAAAAGTATTCTCCATTCTTGGTTGGTTATTACTCTGTCCAATCTTTCTCTGATTAATGCAGACCCATGTCTATTGTTGGACCAAGTGAATTGAGGGCCCGTGAAACCTATGTCAATGAGTCCATGTCTATTCATTAACACTTTCAGTCTATTACCTTGATTATTAGAGATTGGACGCCCACCATATTTCTCACTTTGATTGGTTATGTCATTAAAGTCACCTAAACATATCCACGGTCCTTAGAAAGATTGATGCACTAAGTCCAGGTGACTTTAGAAGTTTGCTTTTTGATTCCAATGTGCTGGTGCATAGAAAGGATGATTGCATGCTTTGCGCATTACAGTCATGCACTTCTTTTGTCTCTTTTTTTTTTTTGTTTTTTAGTTGTCTTATTAAATTATTGGCATTGTATGTGATGGTGTGTATGGTTGGTGTGCTCGCAAATTCAATCAAAGTAGCAAAATTTTTGTCATTGCCAACTATTGTTTACTTCTGTACCTAATGGCAAACCTATGAAGGGGCAGGTCAGGGGCCACCCCCCAAAAGTTTAAAAAATATATATATTAATTTTTTATGATTTAATAGAATTATATTAATCTCATCTTGTGTTGGTCCCCTCTCTAAAAAATTATTTTAGCCTCCCCTCTACAAAATTATTTTGATCTTATAGATTATTTTGACTTAGAAATAGAAGAAAAAATATTCTATTATAGTTTTAGCTTTGCTTGGCCCCCTACAACAAATTCTTAGTTCCGCCGTTGTCAGTACGGCCTATTGGCAACATACTTGTAATCTTTTGCAAAATGGAACCGATCGAATATGTGCATACCCATGTGTGAATAATATTTGTCATTTACATTGTCAGTTTAGATGGCCTTTATATGGGATTTTTGTGGCTATTCTGTTTTGCTTTGCAGCCTCAAGTCTTGGTATGATGGCTTTGATTTGAACCTTATTGTATACGACTCTTAACTTTGTGTACATTTGCTATTGCGTTCAGTCGAATATGGAGGTCCAATTTTGATATATATACAGAGTGAGTTCATGTTTATGTTGGGTAGAAGATGTAGCTTTCTTTTTGTCAATTTAATAAGCAATAGAAAATGGCCATTGGTATCCTCCTACTGATTCATCATCTTATTTCAAAAGGTTGGGCTAGTCTATGCTGCAGTGATGGTCCTTGATAACTTCCAGGTGAATTACTCTCCGCTACTGCATTTATTTTTGCCTTCTTAGTTTGGGTAGTCTTGCATTTTTATTTCTTTTTTAAAAGTTTTGATTAATGTTGTTTAGTTTTTGAGCCTTATTATCTGATTGCAGGAAAGGAAAGAAGATTTATTGTTATCTCTAAGTGGTAGTTTTTGTTATAAAGTATTTCTACTTGAATATTCTCATTAGTAACAGAGCAGTACTAAACTCTTTCGATCTCTTGGGTTCTTGTTAGAAGTTTTTCTTGTGAACATCATGTTAGCACAATTTTAAATATTTTTTTGAAATCGTTATGAGCGTGAATTTGGATCTTCAAGGTTCATATATATATTTTAACTTTTATTAGACCATTTCTTTCGATTTTGTTTGTTTTCAGTATCATTTTCTTGCTTTTATATATTTTGTTTCTATAATCTTTAAACATTTTTCGTGACTAATAACTTACAGAAAGTGTTTTTTTTTTTTTTTGCTAGAAGTAATTATTTTCCGCGATAAGATTTCTTCGTAAATAAGTATTTCCGATAAAATGTTTTGCTCAAAATTTTATCATTTTGCACGAAACAATTTTGTGAAAACAAGCATTTTTCTCACGATTTACTACCAAAGACTATATCATATTTCCTAAGGAGAAATTAAGGATGTTTGTTGTCAAATTATAAAATAAATAATAAAAATCCATCACTTAAGATTTTGGAATATATAATTACGTAGTGATTTCATATTTGTACAAAAAAAAGAAGAAGAAGAGATTTTAGAGATTCATGAGGGGATAGAAACATATGGATGCATGGGGTCTTCTTTTACCTTCTCGTATTCTCCTAGTTTGAGAGCCATATTCCTTTGTAAGATAAAGAGAGAAGCTTGTAACATGCGAGCTAGGTACATGTAGAGAGAGCTTGATCAGGCTCAACGTACGTACCTTATAACCTATTTTATTTATTAATTTGTACTAGAATTATCCGGGCCCTCTGAACTGCATGCATGTGTATGGCCTTATTAATTTAGAACTAAGTAAATATTTAACTGATCATTTGTTTTATTTAAATAATACGTACTCTCAAACTGGCTAGCGTCCATTCGATCTGATCTTTCTCATCTTCGAATTTTTTGGCCTGCCACCAATATTGATCAATATTGTCGCTAAAAATTACCAACACGATCAAGAATATTAGCAATAAAAATGAATTGACAAACTTCTCTACTTTTGTCAACTCATGTCTTGAATTTTACCCGAAATATCATGATAACAAATTACTAGTTGATATTCATATTAATTAAGGCGCTAAGTAATTTAAATATAGCTAAACATGATAACATATTTGAGTCTTGTCTATTTGAGATTTGTACATATCATTCATCGTATTATTGGAATTACATCACTACAGTTACATAAAACTATTTTTAATAGAGAAATTATATGGAAACTGATATATTGTGAAGATGTTGTGATGTAGTTGGAATTCCAACAAAACATTAGGATGGGTTTGAAAAGAGAATTCAGATGAAATGATATTAAATGTTTTGTTGAAAGTTAAATATTGTTAAATATTATTTTTATTTTAAAATTTTAAAATATTGAATTATTTATTATAATTTTATATAAAAATTTAAAAAAATCATAACAATAAAATGAAATGACATGAGATAAATTTGTGTATGTAGACATCCCTAATCTTCGTTTGACAGTTACATCAAACTATTTTTAATAGAGAATTATATGGAAACTGATATATTGTGAAGATGCCGTGATGTAGTTGGAATTCCAATAAAACAACATCCCTGGTCTTTGTTTGACTGGCTGATATTCATGCAATGGCCTCCGGAAATGGCCACGTGTTTGCTTATTTACACAAAAAATATATATATAAAAATAACCGTCACGTGATCAAATCATGTGTTTTAACTTATTTTATCTGCCAATCGTTTAAATGATCAAAAGCCTCACAAAACTGCCAAAAACTCAGAACTCTTCAGAAAAGACTAAAAAAAAAAAAAAA
>QEOT01123596.1:62274-72408 GCA_003123785.1 Pterocarya stenoptera
AAAAAAAAAAGAAAAGAAAAGAATGAAATCTGCAAGGGAAATGGAACTGCAATATGCACGAAACAAAAAACAAAAGCAAAGCAAAATCAAAAATTCCCCTGGAACGAAACTGAGCTGAAGACCCATCCTCGGAATCGTTCCGTCCTTGCTCGCCGCTGTGGTCTCCGCCGTGGACTGGAGAACGGGTTGTTGCAGTCGCCGTTCGTCACCTATTCTGGAGCTGAGCCGCTGTCGACGTAGGTCTCTTGATTTCCAGATCTGATCTTATTCTACCACTGCAACTTCGAGTATTTGTTTCTCTTCTTTTCGTTTTTGCCATCTGTTGATTTGTACACATTCTCATGTAGCAGTCCATTACCGGGTTGGGTAATGATCCAATGAACTTCTTGACAAATCCTGTACCAGACGATGAGATACTCTGAGTTATTCCTTTTACAAACTTTATTGAGAAGCTCATTCAATGAGGAAATGGATTTGATGGGTTGAATTAAAATGGGGGTGTGTGGTGCTGTAAAATAAAGAAGATGGAGGGAGGAGGCATGCAAATTACCTATTTTGCATCATGAGTCAACAAGTATCAGCATTCACACTGATATTACATCATTTGCCATCTGTTTTTTTTTTTTTTTGTTTAATTTCCGTCAAAAAAGGGACTAAATTTTTTTTTTCACTGTGAAGGCTGGCTTCAGTACTTATGGAGTTGTTCATCAAATTCTTTTAGAGATAAACGTTTTAGTCAAAGTTGAAATTCACAAGGAGTCTCTCATTTTGGCACAACTTGTGTAAATTATTTTTGTAACTTGGGCCCTCCAATCTCCATTATATGAAATTGAAACTGAAAGAATGCCACATTGTATGTTCTTAGACTTCTAACTTATTTAAAATGGCAAGTTGAATGGGATGATATTGGATATCAAAACTATGTNAAAAAAAAATAATACGTAATGAGGTTAGAAGAAGTAGAATGTTTGGGAACCAATGAATTGGACTCCCAAATTGATTGATACTTGTTTTTATTTTTCTTTTATAAAAAACTTAATGGTTAAGGAAGTTTTTATTAGTTAATTGTTTTTTTAAAATGTATATATTTAAAGATGTTTAAAAAATATGTATTTTTTTTTTTTACTCTTATCATTCTAGATTTTATTTTGGGTTATTGTTGTCCAAAATTAGTATATGTTGGTGTTACATAGATTTTAATGTGGGTTGAGTTATATAATAGTATTATTGACAACCTGCATTTGTCTCCCTCTCAGTATGGAAAAAGGAAATGAGCATCCATCCACTCTAAAACCATGTAGCTCAAATCCTCCATCTATGGTATGTTATTTTATTTAATATATCAATAACATGGTTATTTGAGTTTAATTCTAATAAGTTGGTATTTTGTCAGGATACTAGTTACCCATTTCAATATTGCATGGAAGGCCAACTATCTCTCAGTAATACAAGCTCCGTTACGAGCAAATTTATTGGTGCTGAGGATAATAGACCTGATGTTGGGGACACTGAATCGCCATGTACATCTTCTAGAGTTGAAGAAATTGATCTTGATAGACCAGAAGCATAGGAAACCGAGTGTGGTATAGCCGAAACATCTGAGAAAGTGCAAATGGATGGTGATGATGAGCCAAAGTCAGGAATGGAGTTTAATTCCCTAGAAGATTTAATGAGTTATTATAAAGAATATGGTAAGAAATTTTGGTTTAGGGTGATGACAAAAATGAGTGAGAGGGGAGAGGATGAGACTGTTAGATATATTACCCTTGCCTATGCTCGTGGTGGGAAGGCCTAGAATAAAAGTTTGAATGTCGCCAACCCACGCCTGACAGGAAAAATAGAGTGTAAGGCAAAAATTAATGCCTTAAAAGGTTCTGATGGAAAGTTTCAGCTGACTACGGTTCACAATATCCACAATCACGGACTCAGTCCAAAAAAATCTCGCTTCTTTCGATGTAATAGAGAAGTGAGTGAATCTGTTAAAAGAGTTCTAGACACAAATGATGCGGCTGGAATCCGAATGAATAAGAGTTTCGACTCTCTTGTTGTTGGCGCTGGTGGTTTTGAGAAGCTCCCATTTTTTAAAAAAGATTGTCGTAACTACATAGACAAGGCACGACATCTGCGACTGGGCGCAGGTGGTGCTGGAGCTCTACGAGACTACTTTTTACGGATGCAGTACAAAAATCTAGGATTCTTTGCACTAATGGACTTGGATGATGACGGGAGGTTAAAGAATGTATTCTGAGCAGACCCCCGTAGTAGAGCAGCCTACCAGTATTTTGGTGATGTGGTAACATTTGACACCACATACTTGACGAACCGATATGGGATGCCATTTGCACCATTTGTTGGTGTAAACCACTATGGGCAATCAATTTTGTTGGGAGCTAGCTTGATTTCCTTTGAGGATACTGAGACCTTCGTGTGGTTATTTCGGACTTGGTTGCAGTGTATAGATTGTATAGCGCCGAAGGTTATTATCACCGATCAAGACAGAGCCATGAAAAACGCAATTGCAATTGTTTTTCCAGAAAGCCGACATAGATTTTGTCTGTGGCATATCCTGAAGAAAGTCCCTAAAAAGCTTGGCAGCTATGCTTCCTACAAAAGTGGAATGAAATTTGCACTGATGAAATGTGTGTATGACGCCCAAACGCCGGAAGAGTTTGAAAAATGTTGGGATCAGTTGATTAGCACGTACAACTTGCATGAGAATTCCTGGTTGCAGAGTTTGTACACTGAGTGTGAGCACTAGGTACTGGCCTTCTTGAAAAAGGTTTTTTGGGCTAGAATGAGTACAACACAGCGCAGCGAGTGCATGAATGCCTTTTTCGATGGTTATGTTCATGCTAAGACAAACTTGAAAGAGTTTGTCGATCAGTATGATAATGCCTTGAAAAAAAAAATCGAGAATGAAAATTGCGTTGACTTCCACTCGTTTAATGCCACCATTCCCTGTATCTCCAGGTCTCCAATTGAAAAGAGATATCAAGATTTGTACACAAATGCAAAATTCAGGGAAGTTCAGCACCAACTTACCAGCATTATTGACTTGGACCCAGTTTTACATAAGGCGGACGATACATTAAAGACCTATTTGGTAGAGGATAAAGTCCGTGTCGAAGATTTCACTAAGTTGGTTACACATTCAGTGGATTTTAGTGAGGAAGATGCAGTCGCCAAGTGTTCTTGTGGTTTATTTGAAATGAGGGGGATAGTGTGCCGGCACATCTTCGCAGTGTTCAAATGTAACGGGATTAAGACCATGCTAGATAGATACATTTTGGATCGATGGAGGAAGAATATCAAAAGAAGATACACGTTAATCCACAACAGTTATGACGCAGGGGATCAGTGGGAAGATGCTAATAGATATTCAAGTCTGTTGAATATCTGTTATAAAATGATTACAGCTGCTGCGGGTTCGAAAAAGCATACTAAGGATGCAACGACTAAGTTGCATGCAATGATTGATCTTTATAATGCGGATCAAGAACCCCCATCGATGACTCAAGATTATTTAACTGGGTGTGGCAAGACAAAGGACACAACTACAATTGGTAGTTCAACTGCAGTACTTAGTCCACATGTTGTGCGAGGGAAAGGTAGACCCCCATCTCTGAGGAGAGCATCTAGGATGGAAAAAGATATGCAGAAAGTTAAGGAGAAGACGAAAAAAGCGCAGGGAAAGGGAAAACGTAAATAGGTAATGATTTGTAATATTACATTCTTTATTTAAATTTCATAAATGTTATCTGACAACTTGCATTTATTTTATTAGCGAGATGGAGAAGATACACCAGTCGTGGGCACTTGCAAGAGACTATTTGGCCCTTCCGATTTGGACGTCTCCAATGTTGGACACTTGCAGGTAAGCTTATAAGTATATTTTTACATTTGAGTTATGATTTTTTGCTGTGTTTTTTACAAGTATTTACTTCAAGCTAGTCCAGAAATATTACCAACTGTTGACATGAGTGGAAGGCAGCCCCGAGAAACAATAATTCAAAGTCAAGAAAACGTAAGTGGATCCAACCTGGAGGTGTATTTTATTGACATTAGTCAATATTACATTAATATGAGTTAGTATTTTTTACAGATACATCTTGGGTTGGATGGGTCACAACCACTGCATGTTGATTTTGATGGATCATAACCACGGCAATGATAAGATTATCGTGGGTATGATATGATTATCGTGTATTTTGAAACTTATCTGATTTCTGGTTTGTTGGGTAGTTTATATTTTCTTTGAACAAACTTGTCTGATTGCTTTGTATTTAATAGTTGATAACATTGATTATGTGTGTTTTGAAAATAAACCATAGGTTTAATATTTGCTTTAATATAGGATCCTATTGTTTGGAAAATTACTATTAACGTAAAAGGTGTTAGGCTGTAGTGTCAGTAGTTTATATTACAACTATCCTTTACGAGTAACTCTCCAGTAAATAATCTCTAAATATATACACATACACATATACAACTATCCTTTATATTACCACCCCTCGCACACACACATATATAAATATGTACATATATAGAAATATATATATATTTCCAGCATATGGGATAAGCCTCATGGCTAAGAGGATCACAATCTTGCATTGTCCAGTTAGAGGTCCAAATCCTTCAATTAGTTTGTGTCCTATCATGTTCTGTTTGAAGCTGCTTGATTTGGGTCTAAACTTCACCAGCCTCTGTGAAGCCTTGCTCATGGGTTCAGGACGTGGAACAGCGTAGTTGCTTTTTTTTTATTTACTTGCATGAATTTTCACTAATTAGGTGTTTCTCTTGTATACATTATGTGTACTTGGGCTTCGCCTTTTGGCTCTTCAATTTTTCGATTACTTAATTAAAAAGAAAAAATTGCTTGCATGAATATAATCATTAGCTACCTTCACTACCCAGAGGAACTCTATTTTTCCCTTTCAACTTCAATGTTTACGAGTCTCTATTTTCTTTTCCATGATTCTCTGTGGAAAAGTTAGAATGTTTCAGCTGAAAAAGATTGAAACATAATCTATTCCTCATGAATAACTGGTTACTATTCTCAGTCATCTGAATCTCAAATATGGTTATGTGTAACAACCCGTGCACACCCATAGAGTCGACATTTACAATGATTTATAACTTTGAATTCTGATCCAGTAGTCTGTTTTTTGTTAAGGCATTGCTTTGTACACTTTGTATCTAACTTCGTTGTGCCACCTTACTTTTTGGCTTACAAAAGAAAATAGATCTCTAAACTTCTCATCATAAATATGTATGTAAATTGGCTAGTTGAGTCTAGACAATTGATGCTAATACCAGTACGGTGAAAAATATATATGCCTCCACATACTAGAAAAGAAACAAGAAAAATGGAAAAGAAAAAACAAGTTTCCAATTTATAAACAGACATTATACATCATAAGATACGTCCATGTCCTGACTGAAACATGAAGCATTTTGTCATGGCGTTCTACAGCTATCAAAAAGTATGTCTCTTGTATGCTTGATGATATATTGTTGTAACTGGTCACAATGAACATTTTACTTTCATTCCTGGAAACAGGTCTCGACTGCTCTAGTTTTTATACAACTTTTGGCAGCAACTGGAAATGGTTAAAAGGTCCATTCTTCTCTTTGACTATAAATGGAGTTTTTTCTTCCAGAGTGACTTGAATAAATTTATTTCCCTTTCCTCTGTTGAAACAGGTATGGAGTGTTTTGATTTGCAGAAAATATCATGTTGCAGTGCATAGAGGGATTTAAGCATTTAGGTGCTTCCTTACTACGGTGTTGTGATCTTGATTTATATAAACAATCAAGAGGCCTCGAAGATCCTGAACTTCTTGCAAGGGAGATAGTGTGTTGCCATCAACCTGCTGTTTGTTTGTCATGCCATTATTTATCTGTAATATGTATTGTAGCTAATGGGTTTAACAATAATAGATGAATACATTTTTTCTGAGTTAATACCATATAGTTGAGAATAGCGATATATCGGCTGATTTTGTATCTTGTTATAACTTTGTGCTTTCCAGTTTGTAGAACTAAATAATATTCGAACCAAATGCCCATCAGAATACAGCAACTTAGAATACACATTTCAGAATACACATTTTAGCAACTCAGAATACACATTTCAGAATAAATTCTGACTGTTTACAGCAATTCAGAATACACACTACAGCAACTCAGAATTTACATTTCAGCAACTCAGAATTTACATTTCAGCAACTCAGAATCCACTAAACCTAATAACTTTTTACATGGAATTTATCCAAACCAAGTAAACAAAATAACAAAAACAATAACCCAGTACAAACTCAATAACTTTCGCTTTTCCCTTTTCAGATGCTTCGCCATCTCTCTAACTTTAACTTCCCTTTTTCGAACCGCATACTCGCGTTGTAATATATCATCCCAAGTTTTCCAACCCTTAGACTCTCTTGATAAAATGTTTTCCTCTATCAACTGTAGTATATCTGCCCATACAAAGAATTCACACCTTGTATCTCCCTACACATAGTACAAACTCTCAATTAACATGATACATTATACCCGCAATGAGGAAATTGATACGCATGAAAGACAAATTATGAAAGGCTTTACCGTATTATACTTTGGGCAGGCAAAGAATCTCCTTCCTGGATTTTTCTTAGTGTAGGACGTCTTTAGTGGTGTTTTCAAACCACACCAACAAACCGATGATTTCATGATATCATCATTAACTAAGGATGATGATTGAGATGATGCCATGCGTGAATGACAAAATTTTACAATTATGGATCCCTTGTATTAGTCAAACCATGAAGGGAAAAATTGGTGAGTAAAGTCATTCAAGACAAAATAAGGAAGACATTTTTGTAATATAATAAATTCTGGAGGGGTATTTCTGTAAATTCTGTTTAAGTGATTTGTATAAATTCTTTGTGATAACATGCATGCAGAAATCATAACATAGTATTAAATAACATGTAAAAATAAGAATCAACTAATAACAATGCAATCAACCACACTAGAGTATAGCCAAAGGTCTAAACAAAGTCAGCGTAACAACTTTTAACATATCAATAAATCTAAACCAGTAAAGTATATAAAGTTGTACCTTCACCAACTTGATTAGAGAATCTAATTAGATGGAGTTATGACTTCAATGTCAAGTAGACATCACAACTGCAAATCATTCAACATATTGAGATAAAGCTTATTGAGATAAAGCTTAATAGAAATCTAAATGCTAACACATATACAAATAACATCAAGCAAAGATCAAAGCTAGATAAACAACAATTTCAGAGAGATAAAGGAGAGTAATATCTCAATAATGTATCACCAAACAACCAACTGAAGACTACGTCAGAGGTCAGCCATAGACCTGACTCCATAAACCAAGACACATGGTGACAGACCTTGTAATATATTTCCTAATAAATACACTAGGAAGTTAAATCATGAAATATGTGGGAAAAAATCGAAGCAAAAACTTGAATTTCAAATTAATATCAGGGTAATGGTACCAAATAACAGCATCTAGTTTATGCTTCCAATCAGGTCCAGTACTAGTCTCCAACACTAAGAAAACAGATAATTAAAACAGATATGCTTCCCAATCAGGTCCAGTACTAGTCTCCAATTGATAAGATAGAACCACATTTACCAGAAATTAAATTAAAGCAGATAATTAAAAGAGATATCCGTTCCCAATCAAGTCCAGTACTAGTCTCCAATTGATAAGATAGAACCACATTTACCAGAAATTAAATTAAAAGAGATAATTAAAAGAGATATCCGTTCCCAATCAGGTCCAGTACTAGTCTCCAATTGATAAGATAGAACCACATTTACTAGAAATTAAATTAAAACAGATAATTAAAAGAGATATACTTCCCAATCAGGTCCAGTACTAGTCTCCAATTGATAAGATAGAACTACATTTACCAGAAATTAAATTAAAGCAGATAATTAAAAGAGATATCCGTTCCCAATCAGGTCCAGTACTAGTCTCCAATTGATAAGATAGAACCACATTTACCAGAAATTAAATTAAAATAGATAATTAAAAGAGATATGCTTCCCAATCAGGTCCAATACTAGTCTCCAATTGATAAGATAGAATCACATTTACCTGAAATTAAATTAAAGCAGATAATTAAAAGAGATATCCGTTCCCAATCAGGTCCAATACTAGTCTCCAATTGATAAGATAGAATCACATTTACCAGAAATTAAATTAAAGCAGATAATTAAAAGAGATATCCATTCCCAATCAGATCTAGTACTAGTCTCCAATTGATAAGATAGAACCACATTTACCAGAAATTAAATTAAAACATATAATTAAAAGAGATATCTGTTCCCAATCAGGTCCAGTACTAGTCTCCAATTGATAAGATAGAACCACATTTACCAGAAATTAAATTAAAACAGATAATCACAACCTTGAAAACTCTGCCCCTACTCTTTATCTCAATATATTATTTGCCATCCAGTCATTCCTCCACAACATTCACTAGCTCATATTCAATTAGCGATAGATTGTTAACAAGTACTAATAGTGGATTTTCATACTCAAATCACAACAGATACAATGGTACTTTGATAGCTATTAAGAAATGAGTTTAATCTAGTTTTAATTGAATTAATTTAACAAATCAATTAAAATCAATTGCACAAGATAAGCAATATTTGGATTAGTTCCTCTATGGGCAGAGGATAGACAAATTTTTTGAGGTTAGGTTTCGGGTTCGGGTTAGGGTTAGAGTTTGTGTTAGGGTTCGGGTTAGGGTTTGTGTTAGGGTTAGGGTTAGGGTTTGTGTTAGGGTTGGGGTTAGGGTTAGGGTTTGTGTTAGGGTTCGGGTTAGGGTTTGTGTTAGTGTTAGGGTTTGGGTTAGGGTTAGGGTTAGGGTTCGGTGATGTTGTACGAGCCACACGCAGCAAGGCTTTATGGGTCTTGGGTTCGGGAAGAAGAAGAGGAGAAGAGGGAGATATGGTGGAGAATACGAACCGGACCTCAAGTGGGTTTTGGTGGAGAAGCCTGAGGAAGACGATGGCCGACGAAGGCTTCCTGGGGAAAAGACCGAACCAGGCTTCTTGCGGAAGAGACCGAACCAGAGCGGAGATCGAGACCGAACCAGAAAGGGGAGAAGGCGGTGGGTCTAGATCGCTGTGGGAGAAGGGGTCTGGATCGCTGTGGGAGGGGAGTGAGAGATTGAGCTGCCCGAAAGTGAGATGCGAATAGAAAGTGGAGATGCGATTTTAGATTTCAAATTACCCTACCCACGACGACGTCGTTTTGTGCCCCTTCAGAGCCGGTTACGCCTGCCGATTCCCCAACCCGACTGTAAATAGAATGTTTGTATAGAACCCTAACCTTAGACGCCACCCTTAATCCTAACCAGACAAGGATTTGGATCCCAGAGAAGGTAACTCTATAAATTCTCTACCCCTTCCAGCTTTCAAAACCCATCATCTTTAAGAATTCAAATCCTCCGGGTGGTTGTTGTGAATGGTGGAAATCTTAAGTAGACACAGTTTCATGCGCTCCCTTTTATAGTCAAGGGTGAGCATTGCTTTCGCTTTCGTTTTCGCTTTCGGATCTTGCATGAAAGGCTGGTACTACTACTGCCTCGACCTCAACCCTTGAATCTCTCTCTCGACATCGATAATCCGGTTTCTTGACATTCTTCTCTCTCTCTCTCTCCTCTTTTATGAGTTTTTTCCCCTTGCTTTTTAACCCCACCTCTGTAGCCATTCCGCTCCATTCCAAACTCTAGGATTTATCGCCCTCGATACTTGAAAATCTACATCTGGGGTCCAACTGTTCATTTTTGGATTTTGTTGTTCTAATATTTCTTGGAGTTCGCAAAAATGGTGTTGTACAAGCCAAAGAAAAATCAAAATGCCAAGGACAGAGGGATTGTTAGGGACCCCGGTCAAGTCCCTAAACACTATGTCCTCCTCGGCTATGTCCTCCTTTGGTTGGCCGAATTCTAGTTCCTCTCTTGCTTGGTTCACGATCAAAGATGGCTAGGATGTCAATTTGGGTATGGTGAGGTTAGGTGTTTAGGCTAGTATGGAGTGGATGGAAGATGGAAAATGGCTAAGTGTTTGGGATGGCTAGGCTTGCATGGGGTGCATGGG
>QEOT01123597.1:0-69202 GCA_003123785.1 Pterocarya stenoptera
CGCAGCGGCCAATTTGTCATTATCCTTTGTTTTGCAAATCTTCCTGACAATATCGCTTTTTTAGGGCTTACATTCAGTGAAAAATAATTGCAAGTGTTACGGATGCGATCGATTAAGCCAAACAAGAAAGCTAGAACCTTTCTTCTGGTAGCCTTGCCGTTTCCAGAATCTGGCCAACTAGGTAAGATAACGATCTCCACAGACTCCACTTCAGCTGGAGCATCAATCTGAGCAAATCAACCATCTTAGTATCTTTACCACTTTTCATAACAAGCAAACGAAAAATAAAAAGTTCAATCCCACTTGGAGGAACCTTAGCTCCCATAACTTAAACACAGTAATAATCCCTCTATAAATTAGCAATATCTCTTGACATTTTCATGCCACAACTCCAAGCTGGGTTGGAGAGCATCTAGCTGCAATGAGTACTTCAGAGAAAGCCAATAAAGCAACAGATTATTTAGCAAAACAGGGCGCATGTGGAATAAGACTTTAGGATAGAGTATGACAGCTACATGACCTCAGATGATATTGAGTCCAAGATGGGATATTTAGCACCTTGTTTTTGGGAGGTTGTATTCTATAAGATTTTCTATAGATGTAAGCGCAGCATTCCCCCATTATAAGTGAGTTTTTTTAAATAAACTACGGGTTCTTAATTTCCTCTTGAGAAAAAAGGTGCAACAAATGGTAGACTTTTTCATTATGGTTTAGAAAAATCTGTATTTCAAAAAATGGTGGGTTATCCCTCCTAAGCCAGTCCTGACTCGCATCACATGGCTTTATATATAGTAAATTCCATCTCTTGCACACTGACACTGGACCTGGTGGCAATCGATCTCCTGAATCCTGGTTAGTGTTTGCATGATGAGATATGCGATGGAATACTTCATTGAAAAGCTTCTGTCTCTCTTAAACACAATTGTAGGTTACATGCATGTAGCTATCAAAATCCTCCCGTCCGAAAATGGAAACTCAAACGGATTGTGGACATATTAGAAGCATTAGAATGACACATATATAATTATAGAGGATGGCAGGCAGTAATTCTTGATTTGATATAATCTCCAAGGGAAGAATTTTAAGTCAGTGAAGGAGAAATTATATTTAGTTTACAAAGAAATTTATAAAAATAACGTAACTAATTATAAATACGATACATTAGGTTGTAAAATATTTTTTATTACAAAATAAATCTAAGGTAGTATATCAAATTACATCATTTATAAAGTTTATTTTCCAAGATATTTGAACTTTTCATTTCATCAGTGGCGAGGTACTAATTACCAATATGATGCAGACGTACAAATCCTAGCCGGGGCCCGGATTCACCATTCATATAGATCTGCATGCAATTGATCGAGACCCGACAGATTTACTTCTATTGTAAGGTACACGCTGCCAATCGTTTCTGTTTACTACCGGACAAGTTGCAGGTACCTTCGCACAAGACTTGACGTGGAACACAGGAAATTGAGTTAATGTAGATCATAAACACCATGCAAGACCAACGGCAGCTTAAAGACGAAGACGAAGTTGACAGTTCGAATTCTGTCGTGCTATATGTACTCAATCTGCTTTTTTACATGACTCGCATTATTCACGTACTATCATGTAATATGAAGACCTCGATCTGTGTGCATATATATGCAGGCCGATACCACCTTAGCCATTTTTATAAATTATAATTAACCCGGACAGCTATAAAAGTGATCATGATGAAGGAGGGACGCTCAAATATTGCCAACTCTTTAGAATCAATCTTAGATAGATGGCTTTGGGGGAGTTCTCAGGGAGATTAGAGAGCTTCTAAATTGGTTTTGCATGTCTATTGCGACTTATAAAATTTAGTAATTATTAGGTATATATATCATAGAATAATATTTTGTTAATTAAAATTGATATTTACGTAAATAATTTTAATTAAATAGAATATCACATCATCGATCGTGCGGTGATCTCTTATAACAGCTAAGCTAAGAAGTTCTCGATAATTAAGATAATGTTTTGAAAGCATTTAATGCATTTTTTAAGGTTTTGTATGGCTGGAAGTAGACATGGGCTGCAAATTGGTACTACGCATCAACTCATGCGTGCTGCATAACGTACGAAAATTCACGGAGGAGTCATGCAATGCAATAAACATGAGTTGGACCCAATGCGTGATCATTGATTAGGCTTGGGAGATCAATATTTACTCCGCTACCTGCATTGAATTACATCCAGCACTCCATATCCTTGCAATGGCGGCTCTAAAAAGCGACGTAAGACAAGGACTTTGGTCAAAAATTCTTTGAACGAACGTCTTTGCATTGATTGCCTCGTTGGCTAATATGTCATGTGTTTGACACTCAGTTTTCGATTCCTACCGAGATATATATTAAGCTTCCTCCTTTTTTTTGGTCTGTTTAACCTGTCGATGGAGCTAACTGTAAATCATGCACCGATATCTAAGTTAATTAGTTATTGGATATATTAAAACATAGGCAGATAGAAAAGTAGATGAGAATCCACTTAATTAACCCTTTAGGTTTTGGGGTGATATTTATAGACTTCCCAAACGATTACATGGAACTTAGGTAATTATCCCTTGTGACTCTTGACATGGAAGAGACAACGTTAATTGCTCCTATGTTGTGAAAATGGGGCTTCTGGTGTATGGTCTCTTATGTGACATGGGCATGACAACATTAACTGTTCCTTACTCATGGAAAAAATGGGACTTCTATCTCCTGGTCTCTTATGCCTTGAGTTAGGGGTGGGCAGCGGGGTTCCACAACACACTGTCTCGCCCCCGTCTGCCAGATGTGAGGGGAGGGTAGGCCCATTAGCATCTAGTGCCTCCAGCACGGGCAGGGGGCAGGTTGGGCCCAACCCCAGCCTGCAAAACCCCCACCCCACCCCCACTTTCAGAATCTCAGTCTCTCTCTCTCTCTCGCCACTTGCAATCGCCGCTCTCTTTCTCGCCCCATAGTCCTTCCATTGTACACAGTCAAGCCATTCTCCATCGCCATTCATCCGTCACACACCTAGTTTGTCATTGAAGTAAGTTCCCAACTCACATGCACGCCAATTAGGTCTTTCTTTTTGTTGAGTTATGAAGGATGGGATTAACTTGAGAGGTTGGAGGATGACATTGTGAATTGTGTGTTGTGGAGGATTGAATTGTGATGTGTTTTGATGTTTGTAATTTTTTTTAATTTGTGAATTTGAAATTTTTTAGGGTTTCAGATTAAAACCCTAAATTAATTTAAGGTTTCAAGGGTTTAAGATTGAAACCCCTGAATTAAATTAGAGATTTCAATATCGAAACCTCGATCTATTTTGGGGTTTCGATATGAAACCCCGATCTGTTTTGGGTGATTTTTGCATGGTTTTAATTATTGCTGTGATGTTTGCTTCATTTCAGATTTTTGTTAGTTTTGGGGAATAGCTAGTCTGTCAGATTTAGTGCTAACTCTTATACCCCTACCCTAACATCTAACCTTACTGGATTTACAGACTCTACCCTTACCACTACAGACGCTACCAGTACCTCTAAGTACCCTCGCCCTGTCCCTTACTCTCACAAAGCAAGAAACATGTCTCAATAGTTTGGACTCACTTTACCAAATTAAAGGGTGGTAACCCCCAAAGTTAAGTGTAACCATTGTGGTAAAGTGTATAGATATCACGATAGAAAATATGGTACATCCCAATTAAAGGTACACTTAGAAGAACAATGCAAAAAGAGTCCAATATTAAAATTTTTACTAGAGAAGAGTCAATTTAGACTAGAGATTAAACTTAAAAAAATGGCGGATGAGAGTAATGGGAGTACAACATTGAAGGGGTATACTAAGTATGATCCCAATGAGTGTAGGAGACACTTACCTCGTATGATTATCATGAACGAACTACCTTTTTAGTTTGTGGATGGAAAAATGGTTTCAAACCTATTCTAAATACTTAGAACTTAGGTTTAATTTTCCTTATCGCCATATGATGGCAAATGATATAAAAAATATATATTATACATCAGAAAAAGAGTTGTTGAAAGGCTAATTGATGGGTTAAATAGTTTGTCTCACCACTAATACTTAGACATTCGTCCAAGATTTTAATTGTATGTTTTTTACTATGCATTTTGTCGATTGTGATTGGACATTACACAAAAATATTTTAAAGTTTTATCAAATTTTCTATCACAAAGGTGAGATGATTGGGAAAGCCTTAGAGGCCACAATAAAATAGTGGAGGTTGGTACAAGTTCTGACAGTTACAATTGATAATGTCTCATCTAACAATATCGTATTGGAACATCTTAAAACCTATCTTAGAGAGGCAAATAAGACAATATTGGATTATGAGTGTTTACATGTGAGATGTGTTGCACATATTTTGAATCTAATTATCAGTGATGGTTTGGAAGATCTTAATGACTCGATTACTCGGGTCAGAACTGTTGTGAGATTTGTGAGATCTTCTCCTACTAGAATAACATCTGTTGTTGTGAGGTCTGCGAGCATAACATCTAAAAATGGCATTTGTACTGATGTTCCTACAAAATGGAACTCAACCTTCTTGATGCTGGAAGCAGCCCAAGAATATAAGTCAGCCTTTGCATTATTGGGTGATAAAGATATTCGATATGTCAAATATTTTGATGAGTAAGGGGATTAGGGAATCTTATTGATGATGATTGGGAGGTTGTTGCTACTTTTATAGATTTGTTGAGGCTTTTATACGAGGTTACAATGAGACTATCTGGTTCTTTATAACTTACATCCCCTCATATTTTTCAGCAAATATGTAGGGTAAAAGAAGAATTAAATGACATGTGCGCGAGTGACTATATTAGGATGCAAGAGATGACATTGATAATAAGGGTGAAGTATAATAAGTATTTGAGAGATTTCAGTATAGCTAATATTTTGTTATATGTGGTTATTGTTCTTAACCCCCAGTTTAAGATTGATGACATGGTATATGGATTGAGAATTGCATATGAGAATGCATGGATGGAGCTTATTGCGATAAAGGTTAGAGAAACCTTTTCTAGATTATTTGATGAGTTTACTGTGTTCAAGAGTGCTAATATTTCTACACCTACACCTATCCCCCTTTTCCCGCCTCCTCCAGAAACTGAGGTTGGAAAAAGGCGTAGGTTGGACTGGGGTGAGAGGTTGGAGCACAACCCCATAGTTCATCATTCTACAGAGGCTCAGCCAGAGGTAGAAAAATACTTGGTAGCAGATCTTCAACCATTTGCATGGGACTTTGATATATTAGCTCGGTGAAAGACCAATGTCGTGAAGTATCTCTTCATTGGAGAGATAACCCGTAATATTTTTGTCATCCCTATTAGTACCGTAGCCTCAGAGTCGACCTTTAGCACCAGAAGGTGCATATTAGATCCATTCCAAAGTTCATTGTCTACTACCACTGTGGAGGCATTGATTTGCACGCATAATTGGATCAAGGGAATCCCAATTCATGTTCTAGATGTTTTTCACTTTGAGGAGACCGACAAGGAGAAAGATAGTGATCAACTTGGATCTGGTAATCGTGAATTTCATTTTATTATTTTAATTTATTTATATTCATTTAATCATTATTAATTTCAAATTTAATTGTTGTGGCGATTGATACATGAGACGACGTCTATGACTACCTGCAATATGACTTCGTGTGTATTGGACCCACCATTGCCATTTAAAATTGATTTGTATAATTTGTTCCTTAATTATTTTTTGTATTTGTATAATTTTTGGGATCTAATTATTTTGCTTATATTTTTTTTTTTAGCTTTTATAATCTTAGTGTGGTATGCCGAATCCTAATCCCAATGAACCAATGATCTATTCTCATCTTGATCCCAATGACTCAATCTCATCTTGATTTGTATTTTTAATGTTTGTAATTTTTACATTTCTAGTATATGTTTTTGTTTTTATTTTTTGTTCTTTGTTTATAATTCTAATTTGTTTTTCTTTTAAATTATTATTGTTTCAGGTTTTATGATCTTACAATCTCACATCAGTTGGCACAATTCACTGACTTTTCTACTACCATATCTATCCAAAATTTCGATGAAATGTTATTCTTCTGTTAATTGACTTAATTAGTTAATTGTAATATTGCTACAATGGTACAATTTATAATATTTTTATATCAATTTATAATAGTTGCAACTTAGGAGGTATCCATCATATAAAATTTCTATTATTGTAAATTATTTTTTGTTATTTTTAATTTTATATTTTTCAATTAATTTCTAGGCCCACAAATAGGTTTTTGGGGTCCAAAAATTTGACTTCATTTATGCGGACGGATATAGTGTCCGGCCCGCAACCCGATACCCGGACGGGATCCCCACCCCATATTTACGGGGCCAAGTTTCGGGGAGGGGACCTTGAGGGAGACGCCGTCATCCCTCATTCAATTCCTGTCAAGCTGTACGTCTTTGTATGTTAAATGCGCTATCATGTCATTTCCGCATTGGATGCTCCCTTTCCAACAAGGGTTTCATGGACAACTATGTCGCCACTTCCTAGTCTGATGCCAACCTGGTTGGTTACGTACGTCGTGGGATTTGTGAGGGTTATGGTCGGTCCGTGAAAGGGCGTTCCCTTGGCGAGCATCCTCGGGTGCAAGTACTTTCTTGGCAGGCATCCTGGATGTGAGCACTCAACCTGGCAAGCTATATCCTCGAGAGCGAGCACTCATAGATGATGAACATCCCTCGAGAGCAGGTATCTCCGTGGCCGAGCACTCCCCTTGACGAGCATCATCGGAAGTGGGTATTCTCTCAAGTTTCAACGGTAATCCTCCAGAGCAAACATCCTCGTAGGCATGCAACCCTTTTTACTGTGTTTCTCCTTATAACCCCGTCATGTTTAGACTTTTGGTCTGGCTAGGTGGTCCTTGTTCCCGATGGGATTTTATCACGAGAAATTTCCCTCCAACTCCATGGTTCACCCAAAACCCCTAGATCTCTATTTAGCTAACATAGATCTTCACATTATGAAAAGTGAGAACTTGAAAGATTAGGGACATGTACACCGGAAAAACCAAGCAGAACAGTACTAGACTACTAGGCATTTATGGTATGGAAAATGCCTAGTACACCGATAAGGTATATATATTAATATTTTATCGATCAGATCAGTCTTTGTAAGAGCATCGATCTTTGCCTACCATAAATATTATTCACACACCCAGCAAGCACCGCGATGAGAGATAAAATGGGGGAAGTCCTCAGCTTTTGGAAGGTCTTTGTGCCGCAATAACTTTTTGCTTTCGCCCTAATCGATGTCTTATCCTTTCTCATAGGATAACAAAACAAGAAACTACAACAATAAAGAAAAACAAAACAAAATAAAAAGATAAATTGTAGGAAATATTCTTGTTTTAGGATAATTCATATTTGGAAGACTAGAAATCATTAAAGAAAGCAAAGATGCATGCCTCCAATATTCTCTTTCTTGATTCCAAAGAGGTAGGATCATTTTAAAATACTAAATGGATATGAATAATGCTATTCTTGGCCTCAAATATCCCAAGACAGATCCACAATTTTGTGATTTTTTGAAGGAACTTTGTATGATCATGAGTGCTACTGATTAGGCTAGTACTGGTACCTATTATGGCTCATGAGCAACAAGTAGAATTATAACTTACAAGGCAAAGTCACTAATCAAAATGGATATTAAAAAAAAATACATGTCAGAGAGTTAAAAAAGAGAAAAAAAAAAAAAATCTACTTTCTTCTTCTAAATCTCATACCACAATTTGCCCTCAACACTAACAAGTAAAACCCTAAACCACAGTTTCCATTGACACCAAAAACCAAAACAATAAAAGAAATAAACAGGAGGGAAAGAGCTGTTCATTTCAGACCATTTCCCGGAGTCGAAATTGCCAAATCCGGCCAAGAAAAGCAATCTCCTCCAACAAACCCGGACTCATCGTTCTCGAACTGCCACGTGCTTCCCATTCCCGTAGCTCCACCATTAGCACCGACGAAAACACCCGCACCGCCACCATCTCCGACTCCGTCAAAAGGCCAGACCCCTCTGCCGAGCCCGAATCCCATTTCCTCAAACCCGGGACAAAGACCAAGGCCAAACCCACCAACCGCCAAAAAAGCAGGCCCCTGAGTGTTCAGCAGCGAAGTGAAACTCCCACAAACGCTCACATTACCCTTTCCGTCACCCCCAAACTGTAAAGACGAGCTCTGGTTGGGCGTGAGGGGCAGCAGGAAAGGGGAGGCAGGCAACGGGTCGACCTGGGAAGTAGCGGTGGAGGACGCGATGGCTGTGGTGGTGCGAGAGCGCTTGGCGTTCTTGCGGGAGCCACCGCCAACGGGTATGTCGCGGAGGGTGCCGCCGTGAGTCCAGTAGCGGCGACAGGACTTGCAGAAGTGGCGGGGCTGAGAGAAGTTGTAGTTGTTGTAGTAACAGAACTTGGTGTTGGTGGAGTCGCAGCGCGGGCACGGAAGTTGTTCTTGTTCCGGTGGTGGGGCTCCTGGGTTGTGGGCTGCCTTGGTATGCCTACGGTTCTCGCCGGAGTCGGAAGACATTTTGGGTTGTGATCAGTGTGTCTGGATGGCTAAGAAAGGTTGCTTTTTTTTTGGACAAGGAATAGAATGTTGAAGATCAGGATGAGGATGAAGTTGAGTAGGATAGCTGGCTTTGGTACTTGCGAATTTGATGGAGGGGAGGGATTTTATGGAGAGAGAGATCAGGGAGAGAGAGTATATGTTGGTGGAGATGGTGCAGGAGGAGGAGCTGCAAACAGGGGACATAATTGAGACGAATAGGAGCGCAGAGTGAGTAGCTTTTACAGTGTTCTGTTAAGCACGACATTTCAGTCGGCTTCAGAAATGGGGTACTGTTTTGGTCGGCTACACAGCTAGATAGCAGAGCGGCTCTTGCCCATTTCCTTTATGATTCTCTATTATTATCCTATTTTTGTATTTTTCATTCTTCGTTGGTAGGAATTATGGGAAGATTCTTCCTCAAATATTTTAGCCCCTGAACTACTAGATCTCATAATTTTATAACCAGTACCTGTACTGAGCTTATTTAAGAATATCCCATAATGTTTTTTTTTTCTAATTTTAGAATATTTATTCATGTAAAAAATTTTAATATATATAATTAAATGCGTTTAGATAAGAATTGAATGGAATTTTATTCCAATATGGAACACCAACTATACATATTTTACAATTATTATTTGAGATTTAGGTTTAAAATTAAAAATATGATAATTTTATAAATAAATAAAACGAACAAACAGCAATAATTATATGATTAGTAGATGTGTGTGTTTTTTTCCTTCTGCATGTGTCTTTTACTTTTTCGGCAGATGGAGTCTACATTTTCTATTCAAGCGGGCTATAATGGGCCAGTTTGTAGGACTAGGCTTGTGCACAATTTTCTTCTCTATCTGCCAAGCAAAATCTAACTGATTCCATTAAGAAAATCTGCTGGCTGATACAAATTACCAGAGAAGAAATGCTCGCGCCTATATACATGTAGCTGCAAAATGGAAATGTAGTAGATAAATAGCAACGTGCATGCTCAACAACTAAGGCCTCATTATCCTATATATATATATAATATACCTTCCATCATCCATGCCAATTAATGGGAATATATATATTAAAATAAGTAGAATCGGTGGGTAATATTTTCAGTGGATCCCATTTTGAAATGATTAGTTTTGACTGCAAGGATATCACCACTAAGTCTTGTCACCTTACATATTGACAAAATTAGCAACTATATAGGCAATTTGACATGTTTCAGTTTATCTACCAAAGAACATGCAAAAAAAATAAATAAATAAATAAAAGAGCAAACACCACACCCAATAGAGAAAGGGGATATTTTGGGCCTTGTAGCATTGGTTCTTTGTCCTTTATTCTCCCTTTTTCT
Source organism: Pterocarya stenoptera (assembly GCA_003123785.1). Classification (NCBI taxonomy): domain Eukaryota; kingdom Viridiplantae; phylum Streptophyta; class Magnoliopsida; order Fagales; family Juglandaceae; genus Pterocarya; species Pterocarya stenoptera. The sequence continues at coordinate 9,927 of QEOT01123597.1, forward strand.
TCAAGAAAGAGAGATTTTGATCCATCAATGAATTGGGGTGTGGCTGCATACATGCATAGATAGATGGGAAGGAGGAATTGAAAGGAGGTAGGCGGGCAGAGGGCAACACCTCGTGAAAGAAGAAGAAGAAGAAGAAGAAGAAGAATAATGGAGGGGGGTGGGGGAAGTTGAATCAGTTGATAGGGATTGATGGAGTGGGAGGGTTGGTAGGGACAAGACCGACAAAATCATGAATGTCGGGCAGCGTGGAGGTGCAATTATTGGCGGGTTAAGGGTCTCTCGGCCTCTGATTTCGGACGCGTCATGTCCGCATCAGATTCCTCCTCCTCCATCCCTCCGTACTCTCCCATCTATTACCGGATTTCACGCTTCACTGTATTCACTTTGCTAAATTGCAATACAATCTGTACAATGTTGCCTAAACAATGGGCCACTCGCCAACCCTTAACATCCCCACTGTCCCATTTTTCCCATCTGTAGAGATCAACCATTCTCAACGGTGATCTTTCAACCATTATTTAAGGCCACGAGTTTATCTATAAATCAATTATTATTTACAGTACACATTCCATATTTATAATTAATATTTTTTATAAGATGTGAGATGTGAAATGATAAATAGTAACATATAAGAAAAAAATTTTTTACCTCCCGCTCAACCATTATTTATTTTGAGTAATGATATCTTTATAATTTTTATATAATTATATGCTTAATTGAGGGAATTTAAATAAAATAATATTATTTTTATAAGTTATTTTACAAAAGAAAAACATTACTCTCACTAAGAATTCCTACCGATTTGGTGTACCATTTTTTTTTTTGTAACTTAATAGTTAAAGAATTATTTTTTAATGAGTTTGTATTTCTTTTATATGTATAAGGGGTTTAAAAAAATATTTGAAAAAATAAATTGGACACTCGGAGAGCACTCTGGATGACTACCCTCGATCGGTGGCTATAGCATCACCATTTACAAAAATATCTCTCATTTATCATATAGTTGTATAACAGTAGTAAAAAATAATTGTAATTACATCATTTTCCATTTTTATATATAGAACTCTTTGAGTTTTTTTGTTGATGGCGCCTTGAAATAATCTATTATCACTAAGTCCTGTTTGGATAGTGAAAATATTTCATTTCATATCATTTCATCATTACAATGTTTTTAATTTCTCATACAAAATATAATAAATAATTCAATTTTTTCAAATATCAAAATAATAATAATATTAAAAAAATAATATTTTAATAATATTTCATTCAACTTTTAACTTTCATATCAGCCCATCTCATCTCAACTCACTATCTAAATCTCACCCTTAAGGTTAAGCAAACATCATCGGACTACAATGTCATTGACTATTCCTCTCTTAATTAATTGAATAGTTGGGAAAACTTATTAATATCTTAGAAGGATAATGATAGGGCAGTTATTATCCTCTTACTACTCATTTATTACTCTTTTTGTATTATCTTATAAGCATAATATTATTTGACTGATTGAGAGTATTATCAGTTTTTTTTTGTCCAAATTATATATTTCTTTTTAAATAAAAATATATACAATATTAAATGGCCATATGAGTTTCCCATTGTCTAGAACCTTTGTACGAATAACATTAAAAACTATTAGACCCGGCTATCTCCAAATTAGATACTCCAGTTCAAATAAATAACTAGAAAAGATCTTTCACAAACTTTTCTCTCTTTCTTATCTAATAATAAGAGCAAACTCTTTATAATAGTGTTAATACACTTGAATGAATATGCCCCAAAACTTAGTGCAAAATAGATAATATGATCGAAGACGACTAGTGGAAGGGAGCTTTTGTATCCAACCGGTCTAGGACTTGCCCACTTCGTCGAAAGTAGATGCTCGTGATTTGGCGGGTCAGGAAACGAAAGGAAGGATACTTGAGCTAGTCTAGGAAGGGAGGAACAAGCAACATACTCTCAAACGGCCCGCATTCATGAAGAAAAGGTCGGATGGTATCCTATCTCCAATAGGATCAGCCACATTAAATACAACATCAAATGGCCCGCACCAAAGGTCGAGGTCTCGTCTTTGACGGGAACAGCTGCATTAGATTGTTCCGATGAGATTGTTCGCTAACTTTGGCATCAAACGTGTTATGGTCACACCTGACGACCCTCATTCTCTTCTTTTGTAGGCAATCGGCGTGGTTCAAAACTTGTGGTTACAAAACACGCCGTAAAAAGATAGTGTTATTCTTCATCCCAAACTAATTATAATCTTCGGTGATGCTAGTTGATATGGTATGGTTTAAGTGGCTTCTTACATTGATCAATTAATATATAAGGTTATTTAAAAAATGCATCATATAACCGGTTATGATTGAGAATGAAAAAATTACTATAATAAGATAAGCATTAGGTTTAGACAAAAGTTTTATATGAAAAAGTTTACAATCTAATATAACTTAATATTATATGTTAGATCTATTTTATAATAAAAAATAATTATATATTTTGATAGATCGTGTTTAATTATGTCAGTATAATTTAGTTGTGTAAGATTTATTTGAAGATGGAATTTCTTTTATAAAAAAAATTAACATTTTGATGATAAATGAGAGCACATATGTGACGCAAGAGTATTGTTGTTATAAGTTAATAATGAAAAGGTGATGTAACATATCAAGGTGTTTCGAATTAATTTGTAACATCACGTTTCGTTACATAAAATTTAATTATTTTATTTTATTTCATTTTATATAATTATTATAATTTTTTATATAAAATATAATAAATAATTTTATTTTTTTAATTTTAAATTAAAAATAATATTAAAAAATAATATTTTATTTAATTCCTAATAAAATATATCATTTCTGATCCTAGTATAACCAACGGGACCTCAGTTAGTGGGTGGGTGGGGGTCGGGGGTGGCACGCGCGGGCGGAATATGGGCACCCACATGTCCCCGGCAAGCAATCATACGTCGCAATCAAAACTTCTGAGCCCCAAACCAATACAATACACGTACACATACACATACACACACCACCGCTATCCACTGACACTCCGTCCTTTTCCCCAACCTCCCCTTCTCTTCTACTGTTCAGACCTTTTGAATTCTCAACTCAGTCTCTTCTCCTTTTCTTTTTGGCCTTTTCTGCTCGGACATGATTCGCCACCCGACATTGTTTGGTTTGTCATTTGCTGTACTTTGCCCAATGCGTTGAAATTGCACCCCATGTTGTTTCATTCAGTTCAGCTCCGGCCTGATCCCCTTGGATTAAAAAAATATATATAAATATATATATATGCACATGTGTTTGATTAGTTTGTGGGTGGCTATATGATTGTTTGTTTTCTATCTGCATTGTTAGGAACTAGTTAGTGTTTAAATATTTCACTTAACGGTTAGACGTGTTAATTGAAAGAAATGTAATTGAAGAAAAAGCACCCCCATGCAAACATAGGATAGTATGTTGAGAGAAAGTAAACCTCATTTCGATGTTGAGATGAGATAAAAAAAAATCTGTAAATAGTAGTAAAACAGTTTATAAATAGTAATGAAATAATTTAAATTAAGATATTTAATAAAGTTTTTAGAAATGCGAGAAAAAAACTTGAATAAAAGCATCATAAAGTTAAAATATTGTTAGAATATATATTTTTTAAATATAATTTTTATTTTAAAATTTGAAAAAATTAATTTTTTTTGTTTTTGTTTTTAGTTTAAAAAAGTTATAATGATTGTATAAAAATGTTGAAAATGTAAAATTAAAAAGCATATATTTAAATGGCGTTTAGATGTTGAGATGAGATGAAACCATCTCATCATCCAAACGGAGCCTTAAGAAAAGTGTCGTTTCTCTATTCAAATTGTGCTCGTTTGCGCATTGGAAATCATATATTCTCATATTAAAAACCATACGAGAGGGAAAAATGAGATTCAACTGGATGGCTATGATCTACACTTCTTTAGGAATAGTTTTTCTCTCAATTTGAGAACTAGTTTTGTGAGTCCAAAGACGCCTATAAATAAGGCAATTAGTCCAAAAGATGATTTTCCTTTTCCTCACATCGATGCTCTAGTGGACAACGCTGCTGGACATGGGATGCTGTCTTTTATGAACGCTTTCACTCGAAGATAGAGAGAAACATGATGTGTTTATTAATTACCATATCAGGTAGGGGGGCAGGTTCTATTACAAGGTAGATATGAGAAAAGTGAGTTGCAAGAAAGAAAGAAACCAATTAAAACAATATCAAAGAAGAGAGGAAAAAGGCTAGCTAGAGAGAGGGTAGTCGAAGTAGTTGAGCATTACTTCGTTAGTGAGAAAGGTGAGTGACCTAACATAACCACCAAAATCAGACCTAACTAATTAACCACCAAAATCTATGACTGTGCTATATATTATATAACCCTAAATATCTTAATTATCGTATAAGTATTTTTGCAGATCATGCAAGTACATTTGCAGGAACAAACATGGCGCCGGGGAGGTAATTTTGTACGTCCAGTTCAATGAGCAAATCCTTCGACCGGCCTGGCATTGTATTGAACTGCTATTCCACACACCCAGCCCGGTGTTTCCAATGAAAAACTTCCGAGTATCGAGCTGGCCGGTGAAGTTGGCGGCCTCTGGCATCAAATTTTGCTAAAAAGGGCACTGAAAAAGACCATTTTTCTTGTAGTAGTGAAACATATATATATATATATATAGACACGTACATGCACGTTACAAATTTTGCCCTATTTTATTAACTAGGTTTGAAGATGCATGGTTGGTTAATTCAATTTACGCACTGCATATATATGAGTTGAGCCCTCAAGTGGTAGATGATCATTCTGATATCATTAATTGATACGAAGGCATGCATCTGGGCTTTCAGAAAATCTTCCAATGGATAAGATCAATGCATGGAAGCGATGATTATAAGTTTGGAGGGCCGGGTACTAAATAGTTGAATTGAGATTTTTTTAAGAATACATTTAATGAAGTGATAAAAAAATGTGTAAAAGTAATAAAGAAATTAACATATAAATTTCAAATTTGCATTTTTCCATGAATACTGCTAGCTATCCAGTACTGAAGTTCTTGTTATATATGTTTCACCCAGATAAGCACAAGTTTTAAAATATAAATAATATAATGTGAATATTATATTCTTTTTTAATTTCTTTAAATAAAATAGGAAAATAAAAAAAAATTAATTACTTTTCCGTGTCCAGTTGGTCAATCCAGGTGCTTGGTTATCGAATCTGTGCTAACTGCTAAGAGAGATACAGGAGGTTAGGGAGAAAAAGGCTTCAAAGAAAGTACTGATTGGTCTCTCTTTTCTCTTCTCTCTCTCTCTCTGTAATTCCCCTGTATTGTGGTTGAATAATGATTCTCTTATTTCTGTTTGATTGCTTAGAAAATGTGGGGAAAAGAGAAGAAAACTGAATGAGGACTCAAGTAGTAGATACGTTAACTAGTTTTTTCTAGGCAATTGAATTTAATATTTTGATAGATTTGATAAAAGGGTATGTGCTTCGGCTAAAATGTGATGCAGAAATAATCCAAAGGATAAATTTTTTTTATCCAGAGTCTTACTGGGCCATGGCCCCCCTCGCCTCTCCCCGCCCCCCTGGCCTCGTCAATGCCTACAACATAACCTATATGGTACTCACATTGATATACTTTGCAGGAGTTCCTTCACGTGGTTTAAAATAAAAGTAGTACTACAACTATAAAAAAAATTATATAAAAATATTCATAAATTGATGTGATTTTATATGATTTGTCAAATTTACTTTATAATAAAAGTACATTTATAATCTAACAAACCACATTAATTTGTGAGATTATTTTTATGTAATCATTTTGTGACTGTAATATTTCTCTTAAAATAATATTATGCCATTAAAATTACAATATAAATGCTAATTTAATGACTTTACATCCGTTAATAAGATGAGAGTATCATATTCGTACTATAAAATTATTTAATAATTACCCATATACATGAGGGGTAGTGCTTATACCATTGATCAAAAAAAGTTGTTGGAAGGTTTTTTATCACAGGTCATTCTTAACCCTAGCCCCTCTCGCCCTCTCCCTTTTCTCTTTAGAGCGCCCCTAAGAAAACCCAGACCAGAGAGGGGGGCTGGAGCTTCGGCTCCTCCCTTTTCTCTCTAGTTTTTTTTTTCCTGGTTTTGCTTGTTTTTGTTCAAAGTAGGGTGAAATGCTAATCTGTTATTCTCCGGAGCCCAGCGATCACCACGTGCCCCACTGCAAGATTCCCAAGGCAACAATCCTTCAGATAAGTAAAGAATTTCGTTGAACAGAGCGGCGTGTGAGCCACACATACAATCCAAAGTGCGCGTGCGACAGCCACACGCCACCGCAAGGGGAGCTTTATCACCGCCATGAGCGACATTTCTGGGATCAAGGCCACCGGTTTCTTCAAACTCGACTGTCCTTGCCGTACTCCCAGGGTGGCGCATGTCCCTCACACGCCATCACAGTCTCTGTGTTGCTTTCATTTTTATTTCCTCTAAGGTTGAAAATGTTGATGTACAACATTTCAAGTTGTATTTCGCTATTTTTCCATGTATCATTTACATTTTCTATTATTTCCTTTGTTTTAGGTTAATAATAAAAAAATAAAAAGTCTCTTGGACTTTTTGTCCATAGAGTGAAAGTCTTCTCCTCCTCTAAAGAATGAGGCTTGAAATCTCTACTTTAGTGAGAATGTGGTCTCTCAAACAGTTTATTTGTAGAGAGTTCTAGAAGTTAAGACCATACCAGTCACAAAAGAATTTGTGTACTGGTGGAGCCCCAACTGTGAGTAGTTGGCACTTGTAATTTGGGTTTTTTCCTGTATGTATCAGTCATAGGTGTAACTTCACTTTCATGAATGAATGAAACCTATTTTTTAAAAAAAAAAAAAAAAAAGAAAAAAAAAAAGAAAGTTGTTGGAAAACTTATTTGAGTTGGAATATCAATAGTCTGTACGATGTCAAAAAGATTCTGTTAATTGGAAGTTAGTTGGAAATACTAAACTTATGTTGGGCCTACGTTTGATGGGCTTTCAGGAGACTTTAACTCATTTGTTCGGTACTATAAGCCCGTGTGAGTCCATGCTGAAACCCGCACAAGAAGCTGAACGTACCATTTGGGCTCCTAACAATCTACAGTTGTTGAGTTGAACAATAGAATTTTCCCAAAGTTTTAAAAAATATGAAAAATGATAAATTTACAATTAATTTATAATTATTTTATCATTCTACTTGAAATAAAGGGTAGATACATAAAATTAAAATTATTTTTAATGAAGATAATGATTGATTTAAAATAAGTTGTAAAATAATTATAATAGAATTATAAAATAGTTGTAAGTGTATCATTACCTTTAAAAAGTTATGCTCACTACTTGTACCATCAAATTTCCTACCCTAAATGGTCAATTAGGAGGAAAATCAGCTTATTCATAAGGGTTTTCTTAATGATAATTAACCACTAAAGTCTCCTAATGGTGGCAGTATTTTTTATTGTCGTAAAATGTCATATTTGTTGTAGTGAGTCCAGTGACTATTAGATTAGCACAAATGAAGAGAAAAAGAGAATACGAGGGAGATATGTGTAAATCTTACGTCTTCTAAATTATGAATTTTTGTAAAATTACATCTCCAATTATCAACAGTTTGGCAATCCAGACTCTTAATTTAGACAAAAAAATAAAAAATAAAACGTGACATATTCTTAACGATCAAATCATAATCAATTACACCCATCGCTCCCAACTCTTGTTGGGAGCCGCCGTTAATTATTTTGGTGTGTTTTTATTTTATTTTATTTTATTTTATATATATTTTATTAATATTTTTAAATATATATATTTTTAAAAATTTATAATATTATTAAAAATATATAAAAAATAAAATAAAACGAAAACAAAAGAAAAAATTGCCAGAGGAGACTAGCATCATTCAAACGAGATGTAGTAGTTTTTTTATGTAGGGATTTTGCTATACAATTTCCTATTATTTATCTATACTTTATATTCTATATTTTTTAATATTTTAAGAAAAATTTTTTTAAAACTATTTCAAATTTTTTATTCACTATTTATATAAAAAAAATTTAATAAAAAAAATTTAAAAAAAAAATTAAAAAAAAGGTGAAGTGTGGAGTGTAGTTAATAGTAAGAGGTTGTGAAAATTATTTGTTTGGAAAATGCTTGGCGTCCCGCTCCCAGCTCCCGCTGGGAGCTACTGCTTGCCTAATGTGTATTTTTTTGTGTATTTTTTTTTAGTTTTTTTTTTATATAAATTTTTTAATAATTTTAAATATTTTTAAAAAATATAATATTATTAAAAAACACTTTCCTAATTAGAAAGTAAAATAAAAAAATAATTTTTTATTTTACTTCGTGATTAAGGAAGTATTTTTTAATGATTTTTTTTTTACTTATTGATTAAGAAAATATTTTTTAATGATATTCTAAATTTATTTTATTTTTTTTAATATTTAAAAATGTTAAAAAATTTATATAAAAAATAATTTAAAAAAAAAATACATAAAAAACACTACAACAGCCCCAGCGGGAGCTCCCAGCGGGGGCTGTAGCATGATCCTATTTGTTTAGGTAGTCGCGGGCCCAGTGATAGGAAGGGCATTTTGGTACTTTACTCTTGTTAGTTATAAGATATCGGGTGAAAGGAGATCAACCAGAATATTATACTGTTTTATCATCTTTGTGGAGGAGCTCCCAGAGCACTATCTAGCTAATTTAATACAATTCCACTTCATATCCATCTACTTAATTACACCATTGCTTATTGCTAGCTGTAACAAATTCTTCTTCCCCCTCTCCCCCCTCTCCCCCCGTCGCTTCTCTCTTCTCTCTCCCAGTTTCAGAAACCAAAAGTTCTCCCCCCTCCGAATCTCTCCTCCGCATCCGAATCTAGGGCAAACTTGACCCCCAGTCTTGGACATGCGTCACGTGTATAAAACATTCGAGTCTGCGACAGTTTTCGGTAATTGCTTCCTACTTTCATTCTATTCAACATACCCTGCTTCGCTTCTCTTCATTTTACTCTGCAATAGTCAAACCCTTTCTAACCACACGCAAAACTCAGCTTGCAGCCGCTCATCAGCAGCTAGCCACCCACCCAGCGGCCAGCGGGGCAATCACCATACACGGTTATCTCTCTCTCTCTCTCTCTCTCTCTCTCTATATATATATATATATTATATTTGTTTACACCCTAATTATTATTCTTGGCTATCGCCTATCGGAATACGTTCCCTTTCTCTAATTCCCAAATTTGATATTCCTCACAAATATTCAACCATTTTTCTGTATGGGTTTTCTCTTTTAGCAAATCATCTGTCTCTGATTTCTCGCCAACTATATCAACTGTATCATTTTTATTCATGTATCTTTTTGTTATTTCGGCGATATATTTTTATATGAGTCTTCATGCAAATATTTTGAATCATTTTGGGCGCAGATTAGGTTAGAGAGCAATGTTCAGAAGCGTGCCTTTGCTTTCTAAACTGCACCCTCGAATTGTAAGTTTCATCTGTTTATTTGCCGCGACGAGAGATGGAGATTTGGGATTGAATTGAAAAAATGATTGAAATGGAAGTTAAAAATGACTTAAACTATGCAGGGCAAGCAGTATCATCTCAAGAATTCCGTTAGATGGTTTCATGTACAGAGCTCCTCTGATCTAGTAATCTCTCTCTCTCTCTCTCTCTTTCTCTCTCAATTTTTCCTGTTAAGAAGTATTGCAAGTTGTATTTTGAATCTTTCGTGCTATTTCTTGGTATTTCGTACTGTATAGATTTGAGGCTGAATCGACTGTTAGTGCCTTTATTTTTTGTTTTTTGGCAACCGTCGTTTGTCATATACCAACATCTGCACGTACAGTATTACAACAATTGATTTCTCCTTGCATTACATCTGAGCCCTTTTTTATAGTATTCTGCTTGTTTTAGCAGTTCTTGTACCATCTTATATTTCATTTGTTTCTTCCGCTGCTTGACAAAAACTGTTCTAACTATACATGTATCTACATGTCAAGGTGTCAAAGTGGTGGAAGTTTTTGGAGTATTTCTTGTGCATTGTTATTGATTGACAGTTGCTGGTACTTTGAAGTGATTGCTTATTTTGAAACTTTTTCTACCATAAGCTTGCTCATTGTAACATCCCAGTTGCGTGCTACTCATTTTATACTTACAATAATAGTGAAAATAAATCATTTCTTTTGATTCAATTATTATGGTGCTGAGTATGAATCTTTTTTGATAGATTTCAAAAAATTTTTTTTTTGGCAACTTCAGAAAATATAAAACATGGTGCTGAGCATAAATCTAATACATCTAAAATGGAATACCAAAGTTGCTACATACTGAACCACCTAAATACTACTACAACTTTTTTTTTATAAGACCTAAATACTACTACAACTATGGTCATTAAAACACTAAAAACAACAACTAACATCCAACAAGTTTCTAATTGCGCCATTGAAACACTGATGACTTTTAACCCCTAGCAAGTGGGTCTATGCTTGAACAGGAACTTCTACTCAACTTGTTTTTCCTCAATACTGTATGTAAAAATGAGAATTAGAGTGTTGAGTTCAAACAACTACTTTAGTAGAGTTGATTAAAATAGTGTATGTCACAACCCATATTTATTTTATCCAAACATGCAAAATATATACAAAAGAATTCATTTGAAATATGTGTGATCCAGTAAGACTGGCGGCCCTTCCCCTACCTAGTAAAGGGGAGTGAAAGATAATGTAAATATTCTCACATTTATTGCTACTGAACTGTTCATTGTAGTTATTTTCTTTTAATGAAAGAGGACAAAGCCCAAATTTTATCAATAAACCCTTACTTAAAGCGGAGGATAACCATGATAATAAAATTCTAGTTTCTACTGCTTTATTACTTATAATATACGTAAAAACATTCGGCCAAAATGATTCATTTGAATGAAACTTGACTGTTTAGGTCTTTCCAAAAGCTTACCTTATATTAAATATAAGTTCTAGAAAGGGGTACCCCTACTATGCCCCTCAACTATAAGCTAGCGTGCAACGGCTTTTCAGCCGTTGATGCTTGGTGCTTGAAAATCTCTTTTTTGCCTCTCTTCCCCATCTCCATTATGATTGATTCGCTTCTTCCTTTGCACAAGCGCTTGATTCACCCCTTGTTGTGCATCTTCTTCTGAAAATCCTAGCCATTCTTAGCATGATATTTGGGAATCTTATTGCTATTACTCAAACTGGGCAATCCAATCTTTGTGATCTATTTCACACAATCACACTTTCGAGATTGACTTACATTGGATGATCAAACCTTTGGGGATCATCCTTACTCGATCACACATATGGGGATCATATTTGCTCAATCACACACCTTTGGGATCATATTTATTTGATCACACCTTTGGAATCGTCTTTAATTCAATCAAACCTTTGGGATCAACTTTAACCACATAAGTTCAAATTATTACATCATTCATTTTATTACTAGACACAAGCATAACATTAAATCCATGATATCCCACCACATCAATAAAACATTTATATATATATTTTAAAAATATTTTTAATAATTTAATATATTATTTTATATAGAAATTATATAAGGATGTAATTTTCATCTAATTTATTAACATTGACCATATAAAATATAAAATAATATATACTATCAATTAATAATAAATCATAAATCATGTGATAATTTGTCATTATATGTAAATAGCTAATACATCATACATTTATACATACTCTACTATTTATACTTAATTAAAATAATAAGATAATTTTTTACATTATCCACATTAATAATTCACTTAATTTTAATTTTGTAATTTAAATAATTTTTTTTATTAATTTATTTGAAAAAAAAAAGATGAAAAAAATAACAAAATAATTCGGCTGGATCGGATCGATAGATACTGGTCCAGTCAATCCCTATGGATGTTCGGTTCGAGGAAATTGATGGACCGAAAATTTCGGTCCATCACCCTCCTGACCAGACCGATTTACACCCCTAGTTATAACTCATGTTTCAGTGCCTCTCCTCTTGTGCAATAAGCAGCTCAGGTTTTATTTATTATGATACATAACACCCATTCTGGTAGGTTAGAAATGTACATTCACATTCGTAACTTATGCTCGATGGAGAGACCTGACATAACAAATGACCTCACTTATTGAAAAATAATTCGTAGAACATACATAGAATTTTTCTTGAAAAAGTTGAATAAAAATAATCAAAGCACTGAAATCTAAATCTAATCCTATTGTGTAAAAACACTCATTCTTGGACACTAGGTTCTGATGTGTAAGTCTTACCCGCCTCCTCATCTTTGTCATTCTATTCACTTGGAGGGTTAGTTAACATAAAAACAAACAAAAGTGAATCAAAGACTCGAATACTCGATAAACTACACATCATACAGTAAACATATTTAAACGCAGTTTTTTTTAATAACGTTAATACTTCTAAACATAACCATACAACACGTACTATGCATGAAAATTTGACATCCAACATGTTTGATGTGATTTGACTTATTTTTAAGTAAAAATATTATATAGATTAATATAAATAGGAGTAACCAAGTACACTGGGCGTATACAAGGAACACCTAGCCCATATTAGAGAGAGCCCTTAATGACCAATAAGCCTGTGAAAATTAGAAATCTATCCAAAATACACCAAGCCCGAATGGGAATAGAACACACCTCCCCAACCCCTTGTTTCTCATAAGACTAATACTCCACCCAAAACTCCCTTTACGAGGACGACTTCATAATGCCCTCCCTTTAGTCTTCCCTTGACTTGAACTACCTCCCTTAGCATTGTAGTTGATTGCCCAAGAAAGACGCTTTAACTCTTTTGCTTTTGTTAAATCTTGATTTGGTTTCAAGCGAGTGGCTTGCCTCAGTCATAGTGAGTAGTGCTGTAAATTGGTCGTCACATCCTTCATATGAAATCCCCACACATTGCTGGATCTCCTTAACCTTATCCAAAGCCCAATCCGATGATGAACCCGCTATATTGTTTATCAGAGGAAGAGATATCAGGGGAACAACATTTTCTCCAGACACAGCTCTCAACTGCACTCTTGACCCTAAACATTCCTCCTCACAAGGCACCAACAACAAACCCATAATTTCCTCCTCACCATCTACTGCATTCAAATCCTGAATCTCCTCAACAACTATATTGTTGTTGTCCATTATTGCTGTCACCATTGGAGGTTCCTTCAACTCTGGCATAGGTGTTGTCATTCCATCGACGAGAACATTGCTTGTAGGTGCACCACTCCCGACGACCCTTTCCCTTTCTGTGCCACTTCTTTAGACCCTACTACTCCCTCAAAAATAGAACAGATAGGGGAAGCACTACCTTCTATTACACCATTTTTCATCTACTGGAAGAGACTCGCCCGCTTCTTCCCCTTCGTAGAGGTGCCCTTGGCTAGTGAACCTGAGGCCTTCAAACCCGTAGGATCAATCCCCTGCCCCCCCTCGTCCGTTTTAGACCCACCACCCAAACCATGACCAGGTCTAGCCCCTTATCCACTTTATCATCAGATCTCTTACATACTCCATAACTCCCGTCAATTGAGTTCTGATAGCCCACAAGACCCCCTCCACTTCTCCCACCCTCAAACACTCAACAAAGGCACATGCAACACATGAGGAGTGTGCTTACCCTTCACTTCTCCCAATGTCACCTGACAGACAAGTGTCTTACCCTTTCCTTCTGCTGCGGAGCTGTTCTCAGCCTTAATACACCCCAGTGACCTCAACACCGAGGTGTACAAGGCTCCTTTGACAAAGAGGCCTTCCCATTGTCTTTCCATCAACAAACTCCCATTTGTTTGCATGCTCTAGAACAGGGGCTTTGGACCCAATGACGCTCAGAATGCACAAAACCTTTCCATCCAACGCCATTTGCTCCTTCAGGGGTCACGAACAAACCTTTCCTTCTTCCATTCCGGAATTCTGAGAGTTGCATAAAACTGCTCCTTGCGTTAATATGGTGTTGACTGATGAGAACTCCATTGCCCATCCTTGGCTCCCTGAAGAATCCGTCATGACATAGGAGTTCTAAGCAATCCTCTATCCCCTTAGCAACCCATGAAGCCGATGACCCACATAGACACATGAACTTAGCCATCCTTTTGCTACGTTCAAAGGTGTGAAAGGTATTTCCTCCCTGTTTCGTAAAAACAAAAGTTTTTGATTCCACCTTCAACCACCTCTCACCTTTCGTCTAAGAAGATACCGCGTCGCTCGTCAACATCCTCTGATCCCAAATTACGAGATCATCTCCCAAGATCATCTCCCGTCATCTCAAGAAGAAAAATGTTATATGGGAACGGGAATAAAATGCATATCTAATGTAGGTTTGATGCTTATTAAGCTTAAAATGACCAGATCTGTGCGGACAAAACCAAAGGAATGGTATCCTGAGAAAATCCCAGTCGTCGGAGGGAGGACCGACGCCGGAGTGCCCTCAAAGGAGTCGCTGGAGTCCGTTGGTTTGTTGAGCATGGTAAACTAACTACTATGTTCATGCATGTCTTAATAACTTGTCTTTCACTTTTCTTATGGCCAACACACCTAAAACCCCTGTATGCATGGTGCACTGGTCCCATTACCTGTGGCCACTATGGACATCGCTTAAAATATCAAAAATATGGTGGACCACACCTTCACGTAAACGTCCTTCAATGCGGCTTCACATCCATCCATAACTTGCATTGGTACCATGCATCTCTTATGGCCATTCTTTAAAGCTTTTCTTATTTCTTGTCATTTATCTTTCTTATCACGATTCAGGTAAACATATAACATGACATGTCATAACATCATAAATGGTAACATAGTATAGTAGAGATAACCTCATCACATCCATGAATTACTTTTATAGAGAAAGGGCTCCCAAACGAAGGGCTTTAGCGCTTCAATAAACTCCTACTTGAAGTTGCTGTAAAAGGTTTGAATTTGATGGTGTTGAGGCTGGTTTTTTAATATCCTAAAATTGCAGCTACTTTCCTTGGGTTTTCTTTAAAAACATTAAACATGAACCTCATGAAAAACAAGTTTGTAGCAGGCTGTGAAAGGGGCTTCTTTCCTTTGGTTATGGCAGTGTAGTATGTGTAGAAAAAGTTTGACTTTTCTCTATCTAGGGCTGGCAGCAACATGGCAGATTTTCCTTGCTGTTTGCTGCAGTTATCTAGGGTTAGGATTGGTTTTCTTGAAGAACTTCACGTGGAAGTGCTATAGAAACTTTCTAGATTTGCCTCAGCCTAGGGATTGCAATTCGTGTTCGTGGGCTGTGTCAAGTCATGAGTATTCGATTATATGGGTCAACCCGAATACGACTAGTTTAATTAAACGGGTTAGACCCTAAAACCTTAACACGATCTATATAAATAACGGGTGACATGACATGACCTGCAGGACCCTTTTAATAATTAACTCATTGGGTTAAATTGAACACGACCCATTTCAACCTGTTTATCCCGTTTCATATAAATGGATTGACCTGACTCGTATATTTATTTTGACCCAATTAACATAATTTCATATATAATTGAACGATGAATATATAATTAATTCACAATTACAACTCGATTCATGATATCTCCAAAGAATAAAATTATATATTTTCTTTGGAGATATTTTCTAATGATCAATATTCAAACCAATAGTATATAAGAAAATTAATGTCTCCAAAGAAAAAAATTACATATAAACAAAAGAAAAGAGTTTTGATTGCGGGTTTTGCAATTGACCTTAATCAACCTGCGAAACTTGCAATCAACCCTATAAACCCACGAAACATTTATAGAACTTGAAAAGAGAATTTGTTTGGGATATAGGGCAAATATGTTTCTCTTCCTTTGATCCATTTAGGAGTCGTGCATGGGGGCTCATTTCTACTTCCCCAGATCTGGAACAGCTCAAATCTTATCTCAAAAGAGTCCTAACAGCTTCAAGAAACACTAGTACCCCCCCCCCCCCCTTTTTATACTATGTTTTCCTTTGATTTCTTACAAAAAAAAGTTTAAAATGAATAAACAATTCAAAAGGAACCTTTTGATACCCATATCAAAATTTACTTTCTAAAAGTGGAAACCCTAGATTTAAAACGAAAATCTAGTTTCCTAAAATATAAGAATTATTCTTATTGCAGTCCCCGAATCAGGACTGCATTGCAAGCTTAATGAAACGTAGTTTTTCATTATTAAATGAAACACTGCATTTCATTACAGGGAACAAATCAAGTCTGAACCTGATGAAATCGAAAGAATGAGTACCTCACCCCCTTGCACCCAGTGAAGTCGATACCAGTCCCCCCTTGAGGTGAGATGAAATCGTCCCCCATACCCAGATGAAATCGCCGTCACCGTCACCCGGTGAAGTTGAAACCAGTGAAGTCGAAATCGCAGTCCAGTTTTGATGGATGGGCTAATCATTTTTACAAAAATAACAAAATAAATTTGGAGATGAAGGGAAGCCAAGGAAGAAGAAGAAAGACGGGGATGAAATGATGTTCATCCTTCGTCGATTGCTCATTTCGGTCAATCCTCTTCCTTATTCTTCTTCTTTTCTCTATTCCTAATTTGATTCTCCTGAGTAATGATGTTCGGTTCCTTAGAAATGTGATGGATTTTAACGTATGGAATAGTTTGGTTCTGAAGGTGGTTTATTTTTCAATAAACGGGAAGATGAACTTCCATCGTTGAGAGAATACAATGATTATTTGGAGGAAGTGGAGGACACGAGTAAGTTCATTATTCCTGAAATTCCATATGTAAAGTGTTGATTGTGACCAAAAGAAAACCGTGAAGCAAAAACTGCAAGGTGAATAAACAAAAAAAAAAAAAAACTTGAGGAAACAATGGAACAATGGGGCTGTGCTTTGCGTCAATGGTGGCCAAGGAGGTTGTAGAAACCTTGAGGAAAACCTTGAGGAAACCTGGAGGAAAACAGTGGAAATCTGCTGGGGTGCGCGCAGAGGCCAAAACCATATTCCAGTTTCAAATGTTTTGGTTTAGTATGTAGAACAAAGAGGGGTAATGTAGTCAATTCAAGCTTAAGAATGGGGACGATTTGGTCCTTTTATACTGGGTCTGCAATACAGGACCGTATATAGCACGG
This sequence comes from Pterocarya stenoptera, assembly GCA_003123785.1. NCBI lineage: Eukaryota > Viridiplantae > Streptophyta > Magnoliopsida > Fagales > Juglandaceae > Pterocarya > Pterocarya stenoptera. The sequence continues at coordinate 27,106 of QEOT01123597.1, forward strand.
CTCAAAATATAAAACCTGAAATTTCAGGCATGACATTATACTTCTGTGTTGAGTTTTGTACTTTCCAGTATAAATCAGTCTAACCGACTCAGTCGTGATAGAACTTGGGTTCATGTTTGTTCCTAGTTTTGAATTTCTTTGCAGTGCATTGTAAATGGGATGTGCATTGGATTGAATGGGTAGTTAAGACTCCTTACGCTTTCCATAGCAAAGGATTCAACCTGCATCAATCTAGAGCTTGATTTGTTATTACATTTCTAGACTAGTTGTATATGCCACAAATAATTAGACTCTTGATTATAGCTGGTAAAGTATGTGATTAAAAATCCTGATTAGGGATCTATTTCTTGTCCTCTAACTTAGGGTTGGATTTGTTCCCAAACATGGGCTGCAAATTCTAAGTTGATTATTTCTATTTTTTTTTTCCTCTTAATAATTGTATTTTAAGTTTGGGGTGAGTGTTGCTAATGGTTATCTATGTTCTCACTTTATGATCAGGTCAATTGTGAAATTGCATCATATTCTGAACCCATATATAACAATTGCCGAGAATTAATCAGTGGTTGTCTAAGTGGATTCTTGCCAAAGACATATTCTACATCTTGTGCTACCTTGTCGCGTGATACTCTGAAAGATAATCCTGTTTCTGATATGTTAGTTGATTCATTTGGGAGGCTGCACACTTATTTGAGGATCTCCTTGACAGAACGTTGCAATCTGCGATGTCAGTACTGTATGCCAGCGGAGGGTGTGGAGCTCACTCCTGGCCCTCGGCTACTCTCAAAGAATGAGATTGTTCGACTGGCAAATCTGTTTGTAAGTTCTGGAGTGGACAAAATTCGTTTGACAGGGGGGGAGCCAACCATTAGGAAGGATATTGAAGAAATTTGTCTGCATCTATCTAACTTGAAGGGACTGAAAACGTTGGCCATGACTACAAATGGAATTACTCTTGCGAAAAAACTTTCAAAACTGAAAGAATGTGGACTTTCTGCCTTAAATATCAGTTTAGACACATTAGTCCCATCAAAGTTTGAATTCATGACTCGGCGCAAAGGGCATGAAAGGGTTATGGAATCAATTAATACTGCTATAATCCTTGGATACAATCCTGTGAAGGTACGTTTTTTCCTTGAAACTTTGTGCTTTTTTGCTTTTACTTCTTTTTGAACATTCATTCTTTTTAATGATTTTATTGCTGTGTTCTTAAAATGTTTCACATTTTGCTTGTTTTTTGGGGAGGTGGATTTGGTTTCTCCTCTTTTTAAAAAAATGTACAATGTTAGAGTAAGACAAGGAGGTATAGATAGTGTTAGCTGAATCCCATCCAAAAGACGTAAGTTTGAAGTGAAGTCAGACAATGAGGTTTTAACACTACCTGTGGATTCTCCATTTCGTTGGAAGAACACTTTGAGAGTGCAGGCTCTATCAAGAGTGGTTTCCTTCTTTCTTTCTTTCTTTCTTGTGAATGAGAGCATGGAGAAAAATATTTACGTTGGATAACTTGGGGAAGCGGAATCCCATTGTAGTGAATTAGTGTTGTAAGTGTGAGAAGAACATTGAGTCTATTAATCATCTTCTTTTTCTATGGGAAGTAGTTAGAGACTTGTGGTGTTTGCTTTTGAGTGGTTTGGTGTTCTTTCTAGAGGGTGAGAGTTGTTGGTGAGCTGGGGAGGACAACAGGGGCATTGGAATATTTTGGTAGTGTGGAGGTTGTATACTTTATGTCCAATAGGGTGTATTTGGAGAGAGTGGAATGCATGGACCTTTGAAGATAGGGAAGCTTCGGTTGCTGATGATATTTGTTTAATTCCTTTTTGCCGATAAAAAAAAAGAAAGATAGGGAAGCTTTGGTTGAAGAGCTGAAAAGAGCTCCTCGATTCCATTTATACACGGATAGTAATTCATGTAGCCCCCTCCCTCTCTGGCTTTTCATATTTTTTTTCAGTAGTCGTTCTCTTTTTCTTTTGAAGTGGGGTTCTCTTGTATACTTCCTATCATTATAATTTTATTTTAATCAAGACAAATCTCCATGATTTATTTGTAATGGTTGTGATCCTACATAGGTGTTTCTCTTGTATACATTCTGTTTATATGGGTTAATGCCTACCGATTTCATCCATAAAATTCTTGATTACTTGGGACAGAAAAATTTCTCTGTTTAGTGCTTTTAGTTCTTGTTCCAGGTTTCTTACAGTAAGCTTTTGTTATTCAGGTCAATTGTGTTGTAATGCGTGGATTCAATGATGATGAGATTTTGGATTTCATAGAGTTAACACGTGAAAGGCCAATTAATATTAGATTCATTGAGTTCATGCCTTTTGATGGGAATGTTTGGAATGTCAAGAAACTTGTACCCTACTCTGAAATGCTGGATAGAGTGGTAAGGTAGAATTCTGACAGGTGACCTACTTGAAGAAGTCTGAATTCTCAGTTATACATGCCCTAAGTCTCTCATTATTACCAAACAGGTAAAAGGGTACCCAGACTTAAAGAGACTTCAGGACAACCCAACAGATACAGCAAAGAATTTCAGAATAGAGGGGCATTGCGGCACCGTCTCTTTTATAACCTCAATGACTGAGCATTTTTGTGCCGGATGCAATAGATTACGACTTTTGGCAGATGGGAACTTCAAAGTTTGCTTATTTGGTCCTTCAGAGGTGACTTTTCTCCTGGATTGTTATACTTTCAATATTTGTGACATGGATTTAATTTGTCTGCTATTATTTTTAATTTAGAGCATCCCTGTCCCCAATGCTATTTGGACCAAAGGGTCTCTCTGTACTAAAAAAAAAGTGGAGGTGAAGTATTTGATTTACTTACAGGTTGATAAAAAAGAAATAACTGCTGTGAGAACTATTCATGTTCGCAGGTCATATGCTTTTGTTATCTTTTATTAATCATGTAGCTTTCATGTACGCTGATGCTCTTCTTGCTATATTATATCTGACATGATATGCTTTGAATACTGTTATGGATGTGCATGAGAGTGCACGGTACTTTTACATGTATCTATCGATAAAGGGGGGGCTGTTAAGCAGGTTTATATATATATATATTAGTTGAGATAGTTTTGTTGAGTGGATTTTAAAGCCAAAGCCAACTTTGTGAAGTCTTGGATTCTTAATTTTAGTTGGAAGATACATACTTACAGCTCTTCATTATGAGGAAGGTTTCGTACCTTGTCAAGTAATTTTGAGGCATCTTCATGCAAAAACTGATAAAGTTTTTTATCCGATAAACTATTATTGTAGCAAGAAAAATGCTCATTGTACTTAAGAAAAACTTACTTCTCCACGTGTCAGCTATTGATATGTTGAAAATTATAAAATTTGAAATTCAAAATTGTGAATTTCAAAAGAAAATTGACAAAATGAGTCTTTGTAAGCTTTTTATAAGTAAAATTGTTAGTACATGTAGCACTACTCTTGTAACAATACAAGGATGACCTAAGCCATATCTGAGCCCATACTCCAAAAGGACCAGTCAAGATTACAATTAAAGTCCTTTGGAATCATTATTAAAGCCTTAAACTTCTTCCTCCCAAACAATGTAGGATCACATTCAAGATCCGGGATATTACAATCTCCCCCTTAAATTCTCGACGTCCTCGTCGGGTGTTATTCCATTATAAGTGACATAATTCAAATCCCACATGTCTAGTTGGGATTGGCTCTGATTCTATTTTTAACAACCTAAGAAACGCCCAAGCTGAATATGAAGCCTATATTCCAAAAGAACTGGTCAAGATTACAAATGAAATCCCTTGGGATCATTATAAAGGGCTTGAACTTCTCCGCAATCCCATTCGCCACTTTCCTATACACAATCCGGGTATTATAATTATAGTCACAATTAAACTATCGGGAATGGTTTATATGTTTATGTGATTGTAAATGAAACTGGGTGGAATAACTTTCTGCAGCGAACTAACTTCTGATTAAGGTAAGAGGTGAATTATGATTTTTTCTGTGCCTATTAAATATACATGAGTTCATTGGACTTCTTTCCTATATGCACCTAATGAAGTAATAGATTACTGAAGTTACATGTTTAGTGAGCTACTCAGTGCTAGTGTAATAATTAGGAAACCTTTTCTTTTTCCCATGATGAAAGTTTTAGCTGAATTATTTTACATTTTATTTACAATATAAATCTAGAATGCAGTTTACTTGTCATACTAGGTTGGCTTAAGAGATCCTCTTCGCCGTGGTGCTGATGATCATGAGCTCAAGGAAATAATTGGGGCAGCGGTATGCATATTTTCGTATCTCGTGATCCTGAACTTTAAGTCATAACCTTTTCTTTTTCTAATGTTCTCGGTGATCGTGGATGTGCTAGGATATTTGTCTGCTTTTGATCTAATAGGTATATTAAAAAGAAAAAGTAAAATAATAGGCATATGGCTATGACTTGAAGTAGAGCAACTTGAACATTATGAACACTTGAGACATACCCGATATATGATACTCTTCTGGAGATTTATTAAAACAGTCAATTTGCATTTACCTAATTAGGTAGCATTTATGTATTCTGTTTTTCTTTGGCATGGGAAAAAAACACGCTTGAACTTAGACAGATGCATATGTTATGACAGAAGAAGACCCATTTCGCATTATATCTTATGGATTCCTTATTTTGGCTGAATAAGCAATGTTACTTGATCATAATCAAACTGACTGAAATCTTTCTGTTCAATAAGATTCCACTAAATTTGAATAATCTTTCTGTCTAGAGTTATAGAAAATGACAAAATGAAGGGCCCACAGTAGTTTAGCTGAATAGTGCATTGTTCATTGTTCAATTAGATCTGCTCTCAAACTTTCTAAATGCTATATCTAGCGAATACGGTACAGTACAGATTATTATACTTTTGCTGCAGGTGAAGAAAAAGAAAGCTTCACATGCTGGAATGTATGACATTGCAAGAACAGCAAATAGGCCTATGATACATATTGGTGGCTAAATTTTGGTATGCTCGTTTTCAGAAAATATATTCAGTTTTATTTTGTACTTCTAATGATTCAAAAGTTTCATGCCATAGACGCACTGATGAGTATTTCCTTCTAGGTCCTATTAGGCTTGACTTGCCGAATACGGAACTGTTTATTCATTTATTTAATTGATCTTTGCTCAGAGAGGCCTAAAATAATTTCCTACATATTTGTTACTTCCCTCAGGACTCTGCATCCTACCAAATTAGCATCCAAGCAAATTCAGTCAGTCAGTCTTTTGCTGATGGAAAAACTCAGACATCTTACGTGTTACTTTTGAGGGCCCTGGTCCCTTTCTTAGCAGTACAATTCCTCTCTTCTGTAATTTATCTTCATGTTTGTTTTTTATTGTAAGAAGGAACACTGCACTAACTCTGTCCTCAGTTATTTTAAAATATCTTGTATGCACTTTGATGTACCTTTCTCAAAGATGAAATAAGGCCTTGTTTGGGTAATAAGGAATTTTTAGATATTTTCAAATATTTCATTCTCATTCGTCCAGTTTTTTTTTTTAAAATAAATATTTATAATTCTATTTTCTTAAATTAATATTTATTATTTTTTCAAATCGAGTTTAATTTCAAGGAACGTTCCAAATCAATCGAGTTTTTAGAAAGCGTATATATATTCCTGCATGCTGTAACATCTCCCCTCCATGCACTGGATGATCAAATCTGCATCTGTAGAAACTGATCATTATGAAGGAGAAAATGTCTGAGACGGTGCAACTTCAAAGTCCGATAGAAGCAAATCAAAAGTAATTAATCGTAATGAGTTTTGCTGACTGCATGCAATCAGATTATCTGATATTTAAGGACAATATATTATACACCTACGCCCAAACTACCACTTTGATAGTTTATGATGCAAATTGAAATCTTTGGTGGTTCGGGCCTGGAGACGCAAATTATAATCTCTCTTTTTAATTTTATTATCCGATTGCAGCCAGGGATAATATATCCCTGGCATATATATACATACATAAACATATATATATATATGTAGGTCGGACACTCCAGCAGATCACTCTTATTGATGAAGACACCAGAGCTACAAAGCTTCATCATGTCTTCTTACTCGACAAAACAAAGCCTGTTTACTTCGTGAGGAAGTGCAGTAGGTTCCCCCACTTCAAAATTTACCCAAAAGTCCACATACACAGCCATCCATTCATTTACACACACACACACACACACATACATACATATATATTTATATATGTAAGTAGATTCCCCTTCCCCAGTTTCCAAGGGATCATCAGCTAAACTTATTTGAAGTGTGTGAAAGAGTTTCTCCACATTAAGGATGAATTGAACAGTAGTCAAGGGTAAGACCATTAGACACAAGTAGGTAAAGAGATTAAGATGACCATGATGAGGTCAGAGAAGTTCATAGTTCTAACATAGGTTTGTCTGCATTAATCAATGTACATGGTAGGAAGGAAGATTTGTAATGTCCAAAGAGAAGACATGACGCATTGTTTAATACGTTTCCTCTAAAATCTGTACAAAATAATTGGTACAGACGTATTTTGTGGTGTAGACATATAACAACATGAAGATGAGTACCACCCGACGCTTTCCTGCTGAAACCTCTCTAGTTTTTCTTCCCTCCTTGCCAGAGATCAGTATTTTGGCAGGTTTCAGACCAGTTTGAGCATATTGAATTCTGTCTTGAGTTTTTCTGACCAAGTTCAACTCTGTCATGATGCAGTTGCATATTTTGTTAGTGTTATCAACTTGGAGGTTGTAGTTTAAATTTGAGCAGCATTTTAGTGTGTTTGTGATTGTTGATATTTTGCTCGACCTCTTTGTTGGCTCACAAGGAGGATAATTTACATCTTTGATCTTGAAACTGCTGCATTATAACAGCTGAAGGAGGGTTTATGAACCTCAAATTCCTGTTAAGGAAAAGATTATAGACATGGACAAAGTTAATTGTGAACAGAGAGAGTCACTATTTTGCATGATGGCAATGACATTATTGACAATTATCACAGAAATGCTATCAAAGAAACCATCTTACACGTGTACTGAATTTGCTTCTTGTAGTTATATAAATATATGAGTATATGCCATCAAACTTGCGAGCTCTTCTGAACTCATGGATATTTCTTTTTCCTTCTTGTTTTCTGGAACTTACTGTTTGGACGCTGAGAAAAATGAAGGAAATATGAAATAGTGAAGGGCCTTGTCAGATTTTGTTGAATATTGAAAGAGAACTTACTGTTTGGACAAAATGGGTGAAGTACTGGTATCGGTCCTATGATCTATTAACTTAGTTCTTAATAATAATAATAATAACACAACATTATTATCTTAAACAGTGATGCAGTCCTGCAGAGTGATACAGTTGTAAAAAAAGGGGTAATTGCAACTTTGGATACTCTTTCATGCCAAAATTCAAAAACCAAAATGACCAAGACACCCCCATCAAGTTTCAAGATAACTTACTTTACCATACCATAAAAGACTTTTTGTGTAAGCATGTTGCATTGTTGTTGAGGTTAGTACTTACAAAAGTTTTATAAAAAAAACAGAAAAAGAAGCCTCCAAGTCAAACTTGGTAGTGAATATTGACCTAATCCAACATCTTTTTTGCTTTTAACTTTGGGAAAGATGATCCTAAGAGTGAACTCAACAAAGATAACCTCCAAAAAAGAAAATTGATTACAAACCTCTCCTCATTTCTTAATATAAAGTTGTTAATCCTCCATTTACTTCAAAGTTGGTGCTTTTGTGCTTGGAGCCACATTTAGACCATGTTTACTATGATATTTTGAGATGTTTTGGTTCTGTATCCTGAAAATAAAATATTTTGTTATGCATTTTGAACTCTATGAAAATGCTAATGTTTACATACTAGTATATGTTTTCTGCTTACTGAATTATTGATTACCCCCTTTATCTCCACAATATTTTCAAATATTTTGGACATTTTAGTTGAAGTTCAAGAATATGGACACATGGATAAGGCTATGTGAGCATAGTGAATTAAGTACATAGAAGGTACATTGGTTGACGGAGAATTTTATTCAATAGTTTTGTTTTGCTATGTTAACTTGATATTTTGGAAGGTTGAATTTTATTTTGAAACTTTGTAGCGTTCTTAGTTAATTATTTTGGGAGTAAATAATTTAAAATAATGAGATTTATGGGCAATTGAAAAAATGGAGTTTACATCTGTATTGTGGGATACGATTTTAGGTGACAATAAGTAATTTTTTAACTCCTCCGGGATCGAGGCGTTACAATTTTAATCAAGGCTCAAAAAATCAAAATCAGGTAAGGATCGATTCAATGAATCAGGAGATCCAACAAATTGAATCGGGCGATGACAATTTTGATTAAGTTATTTTAATATTGATAAAAATAATTAAAAGTCATATATTGTACAATTCAAGCATTTAATATCATGGATAAAAAAGTATAAAATAACTTTATCGTCTAGTTTCAATAAAAATATGATATGAGTCTAGATTGTTTTAACAAATAAGTAATTTATGTACTTAATTTCAATTGTCAATAATTTTTTTGCCTCATACAAAGAGGATAAAGATTATTAAGTTATAAACGCATAGTAAATGTAGTATTTTATGCACAACGACCAACTTAATACAAAAAATACTCATTCATCTTTTAATATTTTTGTCTACCTAGAAAAAACAATAAAGAATTACATGTTTTAATTTTAATTTTTTTTTTTCGATTTTTAGCGAATACAATGATGAAAAAGTAAATATATATTTAGTTCTAACGTATTTTTGTGCAAGAAATTAAAAAAAAAAAAAAACTGAATGTTAGGCAACTTAAAATAAGTACAATTTGAATTGGTTAGAATCGGCTCAAATCGATTAGAATATATCTGAACCGGTCTAAACCTGTTAATTGAAACAATTCAATAAACGATTCAAAAAGTTCACTAAAATCGGTTGATTTCCTGACCGATTCAATTTGAATCAATTAAATCAACTTGAATCAATTAGTTTTTTTGGAGCCTTAATTTCAACTCTCATTTTATGCTCCCTTCTGTTTTCCAACCAATTATATAAGAAAAATTATATTCATTATCTCTACACTACACATAATTTTTATTTTTTTATTTTTTTCTTTTAGCAAGTACGTGGTATAGGGATGATGAGTAAAAAAACTCAATTAATTTATCAAAAATAAAACAAAAGAAAAACTTTAGAAAAATAAGTGTAATACATAATGTGTAAGATGATAAATAGCAAAACTTATTTCATTTTTCCGTTTACTTAGGTTGTTATTTTGTAGTGTACAAATTACAACTCAAACAAATGTTTTAAAATTTTAATTTATATTTAAATGTTGAAATAATCTCAAATGATTTATGAACAATAATTAAAAAAAAATGGAATTACCAAACACAGCCTCGTGATTCGAGCAGAGTAATTTTGGTCCATTGAAGGAGAATACAGTAATCAACGAGCCCTAATGATGAGGCCACAACCACATCAATTGACCAGGGGGTATCTGTCTTTTTGACATAAAATGGTTGACTCCAGCATCTCATGCTTGTACAATGTACTTGGCGCTGCTTCAACTTAAATAACAAAAAATTACAACTGTGTTCTGTGATAATGCAGCAGATGCTCCAACTCAGCAGAGAAACGATAATGGCCTTTCAATTCTATTATCAACATTTATTTTAATCTTAATTGTTATTTGAAAAAACCTTTTATTTTCATCATATTTTTAAGAAAAATGATTTTTAAACTATTTTTCTTTTATTTTTGAGGGTGGTCCAAATTATAAAAGAGTAAAATGTAATGGTCAATGGTGTATTCTCTTTTCGAGGCAGCATCTAGGGTCTTGTGCGTTGAGCCCGGCTATCGAGGAGAAGGAATCCAAAGGGTTTGCGTTTTTGTTTTTAATTATTATTAAATTGAAAGTATTTTTATTAAATTATTTTATAAATATATCTCTAATTTAAAATATAATTCTATAAAGATTTGTAAGAATGATCGTGTGCCAATTATTTTTCAAAATATCGAAGAGAATATATGAAAGTCGAATAGCATTGTCACATCATGAAGAACTTTTATTCGTTGATTAATTAGCATAAAGTTTAGAAAATGCAAAAACCCAAATTTAATTTTCATTAGTTGTTGTCATTAATGCTCATTCCATAGAAGTTCATTCATAATTAATGTAAAATCCATGCAGCTTTTGTTTGTTATAATGGCCTTAATTTGGATGTCTTAACTTTATGATGGAATGTATATTAGACAGATAAATAATAAGTAATGTTATATATAATTATAGAGTATACATAAGCGTCACGTAATTATTTTGAAAAGAGTGGAGTTTACTATTAAAAAAAATAATTTTTTTTTACTTGAGTCTCATATCTACTCAATTTTTTAAAGAGATTGCACGACACTTATGCACTCCACGATTGTAAATATAATTTCTCGCCAGGTAATATGCTTAATATGCCATGGATGGTCAAGGCAGTCCCGGCCAGCCCCACTACACCAAACATTATTGAATAGGAATGCCGTAGACATTTTTCTCCTTTTTGTTGAGGGAGACTGCATGCTAACTAGTTGGCTGCCATTTTAAAACCCTAATTGTAAGGGAAACACAAGAGAATTCACAATGATCTGCACATTCCCTTAATAGAAAATGAAGTACTTTAGGTTCTTAATTTCCAGCTATTTGTTCAAAGAGTTTCAAGTCATACAATCTTTCTGGAGGCCGGTGATCAGCTTTGACCAAAACCTTAAAGATATGTTCTTTAAAAGAGCATATGACAAAGGTAGAGAAGGATTAACATTGAATTTTGCTTCATTTAACAGATCAGGTTGAGTTGAAGCCATCAAAGTTTAGTACATTATCCTTTTCTTAATAGTAGACTCAAAACTTTATTTATATTTCTGAATAAAAATACAAGTAAAACAATTCAGCACTCTTGAGGTGACAATTTTCATTATGATATTTTCTTTTTATATAATTTTTTTTTTTTTTAAAAAGTCTTCCTGACCTTCACCCAATAAGAGATTCTAGATGCAGCCAACATCTGACATATTATGCTGCTCAACTTGTTAATCATATATCAGTTCGTAGTGGTACTNAAAAAAAAGTCTTCCTGACCTTCACCCAATAAGAGATTCTAGATGCAGCCAACATCTGACATATTATGCTGCTCAACTTGTTAATCATATATCAGTTCGTAGTGGTACTAATCATTAATCATAGTGTACAAGATATTTTAAATCTATGCAAATAAAAATGATATTTAATAAAAGGAGGAAAATGATATTCATTATTTTTAATCATTTAACCATTATTATTTCATATGATATTAAATAATAAAAATATTTTTTTAATCATTTAAGTTGATGTTAGAAAAGAATAAAAAGATAGTAATTAAAAAGATGATAAATAATAATATTTGTAGAAAGAGGGTAATTTAAAATTAAAATATACCTGACAATGTGGTGCCTAAATAGTAAATAAAAAAAAAAAAGGAATTATGATAAAAATGGAAATATGTTGAGGTCAAACATACGAGGGTAGAAGCAAAACCTAGAAGCAATTACATTGAGGTTGCTTAATTGGACAGAAAACAGCTTTTACACGAGGCCAGCTGATTCTTTTGACTTTTAGGCATATGGGGGTGTGTTGGTCCCACCTCAGTACAGTAGAAGCAAACTCTAAAATAATTTATTTTAAGAAAAAGAAAAATTAATCAATAAGAGAAATAAAAATAGGCAGCATTTACATATTCGGTTTGTAAAAAGTCAATACCCTTTCTCACTGTTTGTCGAGGGCAGCGTCGAAGATTGGAGAGAGAGAGAGAGAGAGAGGGGGCGAGCCTAGAGGGGTCAATGAGATAGACGGAACAAAGTGGAGTTTTATGATTTATCAAACCGGGTACGTTTTGGATTTATTATTTAGTTATTATCGAAGTANCTAAAAAGTCAATACCCTTTCTCACTGTTTGTCGAGGGCAGCGTCGAAGATTGGAGAGAGAGAGAGAGAGAGGGGGGGCGAGCCTAGAGGGGTCAATGAGATAGACGGAACAAAGTGGAGTTTTATGATTTATCAAACCGGGTACGTTTTGGATTTATTATTTAGTTATTATCGAAGTAAATGGGAAAGAGCATATGTTGTGGAGGGTTTTTTTGGCTTTTAATTGCGTTATAGAGAGAGAGAGAGAGAGAGAGAGAGTTCTTTGTCTGAGCTCTGTCAGGTGTTTGGTGGTTTTGACTCTGCTTATTTCTGGTCTCTGTTCTTTTTTTTTTCCAGGGAAGCACTTTTTCTTCTTCTACGTTCTTTAACAATTGTCTTGTGAATTTTCGGGATCTGGGTTGCAGGATTTGAGCATTAAAGTCTCGATCTTTCTTTGGTTTTCTTGGAATTGTATTTCTGTTGCGGAGTTTTACCTGAGAATGGTCTAATTTTGAGGTTTGGAGTTGAATTCAAAATTTTCTCGCATTTCTCTGGTATTGGAAATTGAGATCCTGGAATTTCTGGGGTCATCCGAATTGCTTTGATGCATTTGGCCATTTGGAAACCCATTTCCCAATGCGCAGCTCTGATTCTGGACAGGAAGAGCAGCGGTAGAAGAAAAGATGGGTCTGATTCATCTCTTAAGAACAAGGAAAACTCATCGGTTCTCAAGAAATTGCAAGAGAACAAGCTCAGGGAGGCTCTCGAAGAAGCTTGCGAAGATGGGTCTCTCTTCAAATCCAAAGATATGGAGGAATCCGAGTCGCTGGCCAACCAGGACGAGAGTTTGGGGCGTTCCCGCTCGCTCGCGAGGCTCCACGCGCAGCGTGAGTTCCTCCGAGCCACTGCCCTCGCTGCCGAGCGCACTTTCGAGTCCGAGGATGCCATTCCAGACCTCAACGAGTCTTTCTCAAAGTTCCTAATCATGTACCCGAAGTACCAGTCTTTGGAGAAGATCGATCAACTGAGGGCTGAAGAATACTCGCACTTGTCCCCAAAGGTATGCCTTGATTACTGTGGGTTTGGTTTGTTCTCGTATGTTCAGACTCTTCACTACTGGGAGTCCTCCACGTTTAGCTTATCAGAAATTACTGCAAATTTAAGCAATCATGCTTTATATGGGGGTGCTGAGAGAGGGACTGTTGAGCATGACATAAAGACTAGAATTACTGATTATTTGAACATCCCTGAGCACGAGTACAGTTTAGTTTTTACAGTGAGTAGAGGATCTGCGTTTAAATTGCTGGCCGAGTCGTACCCTTTTCATACCAACAAAAAGTTGTTGACAATGTTTGATTATGAGAGCCAGTCTGTGAATTGGATGGCTCAGAGTGCGAGGGAGAAGGGTGCTAAAGTGTATAGTGCATGGTTCAAATGGCCAACCCTGAAATTGTGCTCCACTGATTTGAGAAAGCAAATTTCTAGTAAGAGGAGGAAGAAGAAGGATTCTGCAGTTGGTCTTTTTGTGTTTCCTGTTCAGTCTAGAGTTACTGGGGCCAAGTACTCGTACCAATGGATGGCACTAGCACAGCAGAACAATTGGCATGTCTTGCTTGATGCTGGGTCATTGGGTCCCAAGGACATGGATTCCCTTGGGTTGTCCCTATTCCGACCAGATTTCATTATCACGTCATTTTACAGGGTATTTGGTTATGACCCAACTGGTTTTGGATGCCTTCTGATCAAGAAATCAGTGATGGGAAGCCTTCAAAGTCAATCTGGGTGTACTGGGGTTGGAATGGTGAAGATTACCCCTGAGTATCCTTTGTATCTGAGCGATTCCATGGATTGTCTTGACAGGTTGGCTGGGATTGAAGATGATGAAGTTGCTGAAAATGGTGATATAACCTCTCAAACACGCCCGGGAACACAGCTACCTGCCTTTTCCGGTGCATTTACATCTGCGCAGGTGAGGGATGTATTTGAGATGGATCATGATAACAGCTCTGAGAGAGATGGGACAAGCACCATATTTGAAGAAACCGAGAGCATTTCGGTTGGGGAGGTGATGAAGAGCCCAGTCTTCAGCGAAGATGAGTCATCAGACAACTCGCTGTGGATCGATTTGGGCCAGAGTCCATTGGGGTCTGACACAGCAAGCCAATTGAATAAACAGAAAGTGGCCTCTCCCTTACCACCCTTTTGGTTTACTGGCAGGAAGAACCACAAACGGCTATCTCCATTACCCTCTTCCAAGATACACGGCAGCCCTATATATGATGACAAGGTGGTAAACCTCGTGCCTTATGAAGACCGCAATGTGCTATCATTTGATGCTGCTGTCCTGTCAGTTTCCCAAGAACTGGACCGTGTGAAGGAGGTCCCTGAAGAACAATTTGCAGAGACAAACCACACTTCACAAAATAGTACAAAGCGTTTAGATCATGTTCAGGAGATCCAAGAAGTACCTGAGACCAGCAAACCCCTTCCTGCTGGGTCTCTGTCCAATTCTGCAGTGAATGGATCCTGTGTGAACATATCAACTTCTGCCTGTCAGCATCGCAGCCAAGAGAATGGCTCAACCTCTGAAATTTTTCAGGACGTAAAAGAGAGTGCCATAAGAAGAGAAACTGAAGGTGAATTTAGGTTGTTGGGAAGAAGGGAAGGGAATAAATTTACTGGTGGTAGATTTTTTGGTTTGGAAGAGAATGAATCGTCAAGAAGGGAGAGGAGGGTATCTTTCAGCTTGGAGGACAATCATAAAGATAACCTGAGCCATACATTGGAGACAGGAGAAATCTCTGTGACCAGCCTGGATGATGAAGAGCAGAGCAGCGATGGTGAATATGCTGATGGGCAAGACTGGGACAGGAGGGAACCTGAGATAGAATGCAGGCATCTTGATCATGTTAACATGTTAGGTCTCAATAAAACCACCCTCAGGCTGCGGTTTTTGATCAATTGGCTTGTAACCTCATTACTGCAACTTAGATTACCTGGTTCAGATGGGGACGGCAGCATGAATCTTGTTCAAATATATGGCCCGAAAATAAAATACGAGAGAGGTGCAGCTGTGGCTTTTAACGTGAGGGGCAAAAACAGGGGGCTAATCAATCCAGAAGTTGTTCAGAAGCTGGCTGAAAGAGAAGGTATCTCTCTTGGCATTGGCTTCCTTAGTCACATAAGGATTTTAGATAGCCCGAGACATCAACGGGGTAGTTTGAATTTTGAAGATACAACGCTGTGCAGGCCAATGGAAAATGGTCGACATGATGGAGGAAAGGGCAGATTCATACGGGTTGAAGTTGTTACAGCTTCTCTAGGTTTTCTAACTAACTTTGAGGACGTTTACAAGTTGTGGGCTTTTGTGGCAAAGTTTCTTAACCCAACATTTATCAGAGAGGGTAGCCTTCCAACGGTTGAAGAAGGTTCTGAGACATAGGACCATATGCGTATCAATGGCTTTTTTTCTATTTTGAATATAGTTGAATGCTTTTAGCTGGGAAATTTCTTCAGAAGGATCTCCCTCAAAGTGAAAGATTCAGAAGCCTAAAAAAGGATTGGAAGGCCCCAGCAAGGATCGGCAGGTAATCATTTATGCACGGTCAAATACCGGTGCTGGAGAGCTATTCATCAGGACTCCTCAGCACATGTGGGTGAATTTGTTAATTCATGTTTGTTGTTACTCGGAATTCCGTTTTTCAACTGCTGGGTTCTGTAGAGTTGGCTTTAGAAACTCATGTCTTCCCAGGAAGTCACAGTAAACATGAAGTGGGCACAATTTCTCCATGGATTACGATCTGCTTTTGCATTACACTTCAATATATTTCTCTATGTTTTAGGTCTGCTATATTAAATTTCTTGATTCTGTATATAATTAGCTTATATTTTTTCCAGTTGTAGTTTGCAATACCACTCAGTGGCATGCTTGTTTTTCCCTCTCAGGAAAAAAGACTTGAGAACTCTGCGAACACAACTCATCACTGGGAAGTTGCAGTCTTCCTTAATTTCTGATCGAACATGGTCGGATACCCCGTCTTGATTAGTTGTCTAAATCGTGTTTCAGGTCAAAGGCAACTAGTAAAATAGATGTGGTTTTCTTGACCTTGAAAACAGAGAACTTTGTTCCTTGGAGGGAATAAAAATAGAGGAATATTCTACTTGGACCTAGAAAGCATGATCTGATGTTAACAGGAAATAGATATTCCTTGCATAATGGGAAGAGCATTATCAAACTGGAAAAAGTTAAAGTAATCAAAAGATTGACTACTCAGTGCTAGCGTGTAATAATTAGGCAAACCTTTTCTTTTTCCCATGATGGAAGTTTTAGCTGAATTATTTTGCATTTTATTTACAATAAAAATCTGGAATGCACTTTGCTTGTTGTAATAGGTTGGCTTAAGAGATCCACTTCGCCGTGGTGCTGATGATCATGAGCTCCAGGAAATAATTGGGGCAAATTCTTATCTGATAGTTATGATGCAAATTGAAATCTTTGGTGGTTCGGGCCTGGAGACGCAAATTATAATCTCTCTTTTTAATTTTATTATATATCCGATTTCAGCCAGGGATAATAGTATATATAAATATATATATATATATATTTATATGTAGGTCGGACACTCCAGCAGATCACTCTTATAGAAGAAGACACTACAAACAAAGCTTCATCGTGTCTTCTTACTTGACAAAACAAAGCCTGTTTACTTCGTGAGGAAGTGCAGTAGGTTCCCCCACTTCAAAATTTACCCAAAAGTCCACATACACAGCCATCCATTCATTTACACACACACACACACACATAAATATATATATATATATATATATAAGTAGATTCCCCTTCCCCAGTTTCCAAGAGATCATCAGATAAAGTTATTTGAAGTGTGTGAAAGAGTTTCTCCACATGAACGATGAATTGAACAGTCAAGGGTAAAATCATTAGACACAAGTAGGTAAAGAGGGATGACCATGATGAGGTGAGAGAAGTTCATAGTTCCAACATAGGGTTGTCTGCATTAATCAACATACATGGTAGGAAGGAAGATTTGTAATGTCCAAAGAGAAGACATGACGTATTGTTTAATACGTTTCCTTTAGAATCTGTACAAAATAATTGGTCTAAAACAACACCAGAAATCAGGTAACAAAAAGGAATCAGTTTGTAGGGGAGCTGGGCCATGTTTCTTAGGATGAGATGAGATGAGATGAGTTGAGATAAAAATTGAAAGTTAAATAAAATATTATTAGAATATATTTTTTTAATATTATTTTTATTTTGAGATTTGAAAAAATTGAATTGTTTATTTTATTTTGTATGAAAATTTGAAAAAATTATAATGATTAGATGAGATGAGTTATGAAAACAAACTATGCTCTAACTTGTTAGCCTGAATTGGCCGAGCAAAGCACGACTTTATCTTGTTTAAATATTTCTTCATAATATCTTCAAACAACTTTTACATTTATTTTATTTTATTTTATAGTGGGTGAGATGATTTTTTTGATTGCGTGGAATCTCACCAAGCCATACAGAACCCTAGATCAATTTGCTTGGAAAACTCTTCTTTCATGGGTTTTTGCGCACCGATGCGCACCGAAGCTCACATGGTTAATGAAACGATGCGTGCTCGTGAGGCGGGAGACGAAATATGAATGCCTTTGTGGGAAGAGACCGAAACGAAACGTTTTGGTTTTTTAACTCTTAACTCAGTGCGTTTCATTCTACCCTACACCAATTCCTTCTCCTTTCGTTGACTGGTCCTTTTCCTTCATCCATTTCTGCACCCTTCTCCTTCTTTCCCATTCCCCACTCAGTCCTAGTTTCATTGTTGAAGGCTGTTCCCCATTCCCCCCCTCAGTCACAGCTTTGGCATGCTTTCCATAGTCCTCACCCTGTAAGCAAGTTCAGTAACTACCAATAGGTCTCTCTCTATTTTTGATTTTTGGTTTTATTTTTTTTTTTTTTGATTCTAGAACCAATCTATTATTTATTTTTTGATTTTGTTGTAATTAAGGATTATCTACTTTGTGCTGCACAAAATTAGATAGAGGAATTACAATTTGTGAACTTAACACCAACTCAAGAAGATAAACCAGGAGATTAAGGTTGAGGGGTTTGATTCATATAAATAAATGGGTTTGGTAAAGGTTGGCTCATATATGATATAAACCCAACACGTTGGCCCTATCTTGCTCATGATACTTGTAATTATCTACTGAGTTGGTCTATTAACTTAAAATTTAGCTCATAGTCTACCTATACATTTATACCAGCAAGCTTATGTCCTCAAGAATAGGTGATGACTTTCTTTTTCGAAGGTAACTTTGTAATAGTATTACTTGTGCTAAACACTAATATTGGCACATCATTAATTCTCATTACTCGTAGACCTGTGCAATTTGCTTGTATAGATTTTTTTTTTTTAAAAATAAAAAATACTAAATGTACTAACAGGATAGGAAATTGAATTATGTGGTTGAATAGGAGAAAAGCTCCCTACTTCCAAAATTACATGTTTTAATAGATTTTCTTTTTCACCAATTGGTTTGTCTCAGTGGTTTGTCTCAGTGGTTTTTGTGCATATTGTCAAGATCATTTATTTAAATTTGTAATGTTGTGCTTTAATTGTGTTCACTCGTATAATCGATGGTCATGTACTCAGACAGAACAGAGATGTTGGTCAATATATTCATCAATTTGTTCTTTCTTTCAGTTTTCCTTGTATTTTTTGGTTTAGTTCATGTATTTTCTTAGTGTGTTTGTCTTTGTATACATGTTGTATCAATATCACTTTTCATCTCTGTTTGGAGAATTTCACTATGACAATCTCATGCCAATCCTTCCACATGATAGTGTTGTCCATTTTGTGGGTTGAAATAGTCTTATGATTGGTTCTGTGTAGAAATAGGAGAATTTCTCTATGACAATCTCATGTCAATCCTGCCCCACAGCATTTACGTTTGGGTAAACATAGTTGACTCCGTCTCGAGCTACATATAGTGGTTTGTTTGTTTATTTTAAATACGTGTGGTTTGTTTGTTTATTTTACATACATGTCGTTTGTTTGTTTATTTTACATAAATGTCGTTTGTTTATATATAATTATGAATTACCACACTGCAACTATTTCAAATGGGCAGAAAGTAGTGAGGAAACAGAAAAAGAACTTGTGAAGATAGAAATTCAGTTGTTAAGGAATGAGGAAGAGTTTCGAAGAAGAGAGGAGGAGATTGTAAAAAGGGAGTTGGGAGTCCACATCAACCAACTTAATATTCAAAGGTAACAAGCAGACATCCGGTGTGAATGCACACTTCTTCATATCTATTGGGTGATTTCTATTTTAATTTCTTTGTACTTGATACGATCACAGTGAATACTCACTAATTAATGTAGCTTGATATATGGTTGATGCAGTTGGGCAAAAGCTCCAAGAATGTCTAGACTAGATCCGTGTGTATGTAGTCACCATAGTGCCATTAGTATGTTGTAACCCTGTGAGGTATTGTCTCTCTAGTTTTGTTAGTCATTTGATGTTGTAATAGAATTATGGATGTAGCTGGAAATTCTATGTATGTAAAAGTTCACATATTATCGATGTCTTGTGAACTATTAAATATGTATGTGGAAGTTGTAATTTAATCTAGTTGATGAAAGAATGAATTGAGGTTACACTTGAGTTGTACATCCTAATGACTTATTTACAAAAAGAACCAAGCAGAGTGCATGAACAAGCATAGTAATCCGAATAGAACAAGCAAAGTGCATGAATAACGGGCCATGAGCAGAATCCTTGAGACACATAGCAGCAAAATACGACTTGTAGCATCATTTCATATACCATTCTGTTGGTAATTTCATCCACGAGTTCAGTAGGTAATTTCATGTACAAGATAATTGAGTCACCCACTTAATACACTGATGAAAATAACACTACTCTTCGTTCATCCACTCAATACAAATTAGGTCACCTGCCACACACGTTGCCAATATATGCCAGTACATGCAAATTAGTCCAAATATTTTACAAAATTCTAGTCATCAATCATATTTCCCCCAGATACATTGACTTATAGCCACGGTTGTGTCCCAAACAATCTATCTGGCTAGGTTCCATCCACCCCAAGTTGCATATGTGAACATAATATAATAGTTAAAAACTTATCCACGTGTAACAAAATCTAACACTTTAGATAGAGTGACCAAGTTAAACAAGATAAATTACACTTTCTTGAGTCTCAATCACTGCAAAGCCAAAGTGGGTTTCACTAAAGTCCAACACTTCGGTAGTGTTTTAGGGCAGCTAACAACAAATAAAAAAAAAACTAGATTAATTTAAAGAACTTTGGATATAGATATTTGTAGGATTTAATCGATCTGGGTGCTTTTCAGAAGAACTGCAAAACTGATGTTTGATAATATGTCACTCAGAGGTTCTTGATAGCAAAAAGCTTATTTTCTTTTGTCATGTGAAGTACATTCTCAACTGATGAGGTGTAGCTTGTAGATTTGATGTAACTTTTCATTACTCAGTACAATAAGAAATTTATTAGATTGTATACTTTGGGTTGAGAAACTTTGGTCTCAAGCAATCAGTGGACGCACCTCGACCACGACTTCGACAGCTTCAATGTATGTACTGCTAAATGCATAGAAAAATATCCTAAACGTATGTCTGCTAAATGATGGAAGTTTAAGCTACGATGAGTTTGTAAGCAGAGGACTAACCTTGACAGAGATTTAGGACTTTTGGGCAATCACTGATCCAACAAATCCCACTAGCCAATCTGTAGCAGAGGTGGGTCGCGTGGAGAGGGAGATCCCTTGAGTGGTGGAGGTGGGTCGCGCGCAAGCAGAGGTGGATTGAGTAATTGTTTTTTTTTTTGGATATTTGCGCGTAGAGGGGAGAAGAGACAGACTACAGCGGGTGGGTCACTTAGTGCTCCATTACATTTCTTTTGTAAGAGTGGATTCACGCGCAGAGGGGAGAAGAGCCTGACGAGCAGGGGAGATGAAGTAGTGAAGCCCATGGTTCTTCTTCTCTTTCGATCGTGTTTTCTTCTCTCTCTCTCTCTCTCTTTTTTCAAAATGGCATCTAACAAAACAATCCATCTCAGCACTCGGTATGCGGTTGGTGCGCCAATCCGCCTATATCTAGAGGAACTGGATTTGCCTCGTCTGTCGTGNTAAAATAAAAAATACTAAATGTACTAACAGGATAGGAAATTGAATTATGTGGTTGAATAGGAGAAAAGCTCCCTACTTCCAAAATTACATGTTTTAATAGATTTTCTTTTTCACCAATTGGTTTGTCTCAGTGGTTTTAGATGTTACAAAACTCCAGGCTGCTTCTTTGTGTTTTTTGTGCATATTGTCAAGATCATTTATTTAAATTTGTAATGTTGTGCTTTAATTGTGTTCACTCGTATAATCGATGGTCATGTACTCAGACAGAACAGAGATGTTGGTCAATATATTCATCAATTTGTTCTTTCTTTCAGTTTTCCTTGTATTATTTGGTTTAGTTCATGTATTTTCTTAGTGTGTTTGTCTTTGTATACATGTTGTATCAATATCACTTTTCATCTCTGTTTGGAGAATTTCACTATGACAATCTCATGCCAATCCTTCCACATGATAGTGTTGTCCATTTTGTGGGTTGAAATAGTCTTATGATTGGTTCTGTGTAGAAATAGGAGAATTTCTCTATGACAATCTCATGTCAATCCTGCCCCACAGCATTTACGTTTGGGTAAACATAGTTGACTCCGTCTCGAGCTACATATAGTGGTTTGTTTGTTTATTTTAAATACGTGTGGTTTGTTTGTTTATTTTACATACATGTCGTTTGTTTGTTTATTTTACATAAATGTCGTTTGTTTGTATATAATTATGAATTACCACACTGCAACTATTTCAAATGGGCAGAAAGTAGTGAGGAAACAGAAAAAGAACTTGTGAAGATAGAAATTCAGTTGTTAAGGAATGAGGAAGAGTTTCGAAGAAGAGAGGAGGAGATTGTAAAAAGGGAGTTGGGAGTCCACATCAACCAACTTAATATTCAAAGGTAACAAGCAGACATCCGGTGTGAATGCACACTTCTTCATATCTATTGGGTGATTTCTATTTTAATTTCTTTGTACTTGATACGATCACAGTGAATACCCACTAATTAATGCAGCTTGATATATGGTTGATGCAGTTGGGCAAAAGCTCCAAGAATGTCTAGACTAGATCCGTGTGTATGTAGTCACCATAGTGCCATTAGTATGTTGTAACCCTGTGAGGTATTGTCTCTCTAGTTTTGTTAGTCATTTGATGTTGTAATAGAATTATGGATGTAGCTGGAAATTCTATGTATGTAAAAGTTCACATATTATCGATGTCTTGTGAACTATTAAATATGTATGTGGAAGTTGTAATTTAATCCAGTTGATGAAAGAATGAATTGAGGTTACACTTGAGTTGTACATCCTAATGACTTATTTACAAAAAGAACCAAGCAGAGTGCATGAACAAGCATAGTAATCCGAATAGAACAAGCAAAGTGCATGAATAACGGGCCATGAGCAGAATCCTTGAGACACATAGCAGCAAAATACGACTTGTAGCATCATTTCATATACCATTCTGTTGGTAATTTCATCCACGAGTTCAGTAGGTAATTTCATGTACAAGATAATTGAGTCACCCACTTAATACACTGATGAAAATAACACTACTCTTCGTTCATCCACTCAATACAAATTAGGTCACCTGCCACACACGTTGCCAATATATGCCAGTACATGCAAATTAGTCCAAATATTTTACAAAATTCTAGTCATCAATCATATTTCCCCCAGATACATTGACTTATAGCCACGGTTGTGTCCCAAACAATCTATCTGGCTAGGTTCCATCCACCCCAAGTTGCATATGTGAACATAATATAATAGTTAAAAACTTATCCACGTGTAACAAAATCTAACACTTTAGATAGAGTGACCAAGTTAAACAAGATAAATTACACTTTCTTGAGTCTCAATCACTGCAAAGCCAAAGTGGGTTTCACTAAAGTCCAACACTTCGGTAGTGTTTTAGGGCAGCTAACAACAAATAAAAAAAAAACTAGATTAATTTAAAGAACTTTGGATATAGATATTTGTAGGATTTAATCGATCTGGGTGCTTTTCAGAAGAACTGCAAAACTGATGTTTGATAATATGTCACTCAGAGGTTCTTGATAGCAAAAAGCTTATTTTCTTTTGTCATGTGAAGTACATTCTCAACTGATGAGGTGTAGCTTGTAGATTTGATGTAACTTTTCATTACTCAGTACAATAAGAAATTTATTAGATTGTATACTTTGGGTTGAGAAACTTTGGTCTCAAGCAATCAGTGGACGCACCTCGACCACGACTTCGACAGCTTCAATGTATGTACTGCTAAATGCATAGAAAAATATCCTAAACGTATGTCTGCTAAATGATGGAAGTTTAAGCTACGATGAGTTTGTAAGCAGAGGACTAACCTTGACAGAGATTTAGGACTTTTGGGCAATCACTGATCCAACAAATCCCACTAGCCAATCTGTAGCAGAGGTGGGTCGCGTGGAGAGGGAGATCCCTTGAGTGGTGGAGGTGGGTCGCGCGCAAGCAGAGGTGGATTGAGTAATTGTTTTTTTTTTTGGATATTTGCGCGTAGAGGGGAGAAGAGACAGACTACAGCGGGTGGGTCACTTAGTGCTCCATTACATTTCTTTTGTAAGAGTGGATTCACGCGCAGAGGGGAGAAGAGCCTGACGAGCAGGGGAGATGAAGTAGTGAAGCCCATGGTTCTTCTTCTCTTTCGATCGTGTTTTCTTCTCTCTCTCTCTCTCTCTTTTTTCAAAATGGCATCTAACAAAACAATCCATCTCAGCACTCGGTATGCGGTTGGTGCGCCAATCCGCCTATATCTAGAGGAACTGGATTTGCCTCGTCTGTCGTGGAATCTGCAGCTGCAGTTTGTACCGGCAAGCAAAAGGATGGCCTCCCACTAGTCTACTTGTAAAAAGGTTATTCTCACATATCTCTCTCTCTCTCTCTCTCTCTCTCTCTCTCTCTCATTGATAGGAGTTGAGTTCAATTTTAGCGACACTCTAGATATCAAAACTATGTTTCAAATCAATTGGACATTGGTCTTTCTTGTGTGCACATTCGGGACTCTTACAATAATAAGGGAAAGATTCACTTCTGTCTTTGTTCGATTTGGCCACCGGGGATAGTACAACCCTATCACGAGGGTTAAACATGGCATTTGTTCTGATATGATGCTCTGATACGATATGATATGATGATGATGCTCAGTTATGATATGCCAAATGACTTTTGAATATTAATATTTGAATTGTCGCTCTGATATTTTGAGAACATGTTTTGATTCTACATTTTGAAAATAAAATGTTTTTTTCTACTTTCTGAATTCTATGAAAATACTCATATTTATATACTAATATATGTTTTTTGCTTACTGAGTGGTTGATAACTTGCCTCCTTATCTCTACAATATTTTCAGATGTTTTGGGTGTTTCAATTGAAGTTCAAGAATAGGGAATATGGGTAAGGCTATGTAAGTATAGTGGATTAAGTACAAAGATGGTACATTGGTTGTTGGAGAATTTTATCCAGTAGTTTTGTTTTGCTTGTTGACTTAATATTTGGAAGGTTGAATTTTATTTTGAGACTTGGTGGCTTTCTTAATTAATTATTTTGGGAGTAGTTGGTTTAAAACAATGAGACTTATATGTAATTGAGAAATTAAAGTTTACATCTGTATTGTGGGATACGACTTTAGGAAACAAGAAGTAAATCTCCGATCTATCCGGGACTAGGGAATTACAATTTTAATCAATGTTCAAAAAATCAAAATCAGGTAAGGATTGGTTCAATGAATTAGAAGATCCAACAAATTGAGTCGGACGATGACAATTTTGAATAAGTTATTTTAATATTGATAAAAAGGATTAAAAATCATATATAATACAATTTAAACATTTAATATCATGTATAAAAGAGTATAAAATAATTTTATCGACTAGTTTCAATAAAATTATGATATGAGTCTAAATTGTTTTAACAAACATGTTCTTTATGTATTTAATTTCAATTGACAATAATTTTTTTGCCTTGTATACAAAGAAGATAAAAATTAATAAACACCTAGCAAATGTAGTATTTTATGCACAATGACAAACTTAATACAAAAATATTTATTCATCTCTTAATTTTTTTGTCTACCTAAAAAAAAATAAAGAATTATATATTTTATTATTAACTTTTTTTTATGATTCTTAACGAAATACAATAATGAAAAAGTAAATATATATTTAGTTCTATCTTATTTTTGTGCAAGAAAAAAAAATCTCAATTGTTAGGCAACTTAAAATAAATACAATTTGAATTGGTTGGAATCGGCTCAAATCAATTAGAATATATCTGAATTGGTCAATTGAAACGATTCAAAAAGTTCACTAAAATCGGTTGATTTCCTGTCCAATTCAATTTGAATAAACCTGGACTGATTCCTTCTTTTGGAGCCTTAATTTCAGGTCTCTCATTTCATACTTCCTTCTGTTTTTCAAGCAATTTTATTTAAAAAAATTCTACTAATTATCGAGTGTATGGTGTGTGGATGATGAGTAGAATTAGTTTAGCCGGAATAGAACAAAAGAAAATTTTAAAAAAATAAGTATAATGTGTGGTGTGTGAAATGATGAATAGCAAACTCATTTTATAAATTAGAAACGCTTCTTACAAGTGTCTTCTATAAAGCCTAATTATGGGAGACCAATAGGGACTCGCCACGTAAGGGATACATGCAAAACCAATGCGAGACACGCAATAGGGGATCCCGAATCGAGACCTGAACCCCCTTTCTCTGCTTTTATTCTCTCTTGAGAAATCGAAATCCTTAACCCCTTTCTCTCTCCTTCCTTCTCGTGGCCTGAAGACCTGCAACTTTACCCGTCGAGGACCTCAAGACCTACAACTTTATCCTTACAACAATACTTTATCCTCACAGATTCATCTCTTCCCCTTTACACAAGCCCAGTTGCATGATTTGTACAAAAGCAAAAAATTTAATCAACCACATAATCTTATATAAATTTTTAGCATTGTAATAGAAACTTATAGTTTCCATTTTTTTCATCGGTGCAAATGGAAGTTAATGATACAAGTATCGCATGCAGGAAAAAAAAAACCTTAAGACCAAAGTTTTTCGTTCCCTAGAACAATAGCTCTTGATAGTGGGTTATCCATATGCAATACAATTGCTATTCATGTTTGTTGTCAAATAAAAATAAATTTTGGGAATTTTTCGATGGGAGAGAGAGAGAGAGAGAGAGAGAGAGAGAGAGAGGGCTTTGATGGAGTGTGTTTCGGTGGCTTCAACAGAGTGGGAATGAGAGAATTCCTTTAAAAGTGAAGCGCTGCCTGTTCAGCTCACACTTGCTTCCTTGACATACAAATCAAACATGTTTTTAGTTAGTGAATTGAAGAAGTGAGAGACAGAGAGAGTAGTAGGGCTCGACAGAATCGAGAAAGAGGGGATGGAGAAATGGGTGGGTTTCGACAGAGCAGTGACGACCCTTTTTTTTTTACTCTGCAGCGTATCTTACTAATGAGAAGATGTGTATCCCACGTGGCCCACTATGATTGGTTTCCGTTATTTGAAGAACAACGAAGACACATGTGTCAAGTTATTCTCATTATAAATATATACAGTAGAACTGTTCATTACCCCATTTATTTAGGTTGGTGTTTTGTTGGTGTAGAAATTACAATTCAAGCAAAAGTTTTAAAATTTTATGCCTCGTTTGGTTTCGTAGTTTAAATAAGATGAGATGATATGTTTTGTTAAAAATTAAATAAAATATTGTTATCATATAATCTTTATCTTAGAATTTAAAAAAGTTGAATTGTTTATTATATTGTGTGTATATATTTTAAAAAAATTGTAATAATTATATGAGATGAGATAAGATAATTTAATTTTATGTAATTAAATCAATTCTTAGATTATATTTAGATGTTGAGATGATGTCAAATAATTTATAAATAATAATAATAAAACAAAAAGTAAGATGTTGAGGACCTCAAATAATTTATAAATAATAATAATAAAACAAAAAGTAATGAATTACAGCCTCGTGATTCGAGCAAAGTAATTTTGGTCCATTGAAAGAGAAGTACAGTAATCAATGAGCCTAATGATGAGGCCCGAACAATGTGAATTAACCAGGGGTATTTTAGTCTTGACATAAAATGGTTGACTCCTGATATTATGTTTGTACAGTGTACTTAGCGCTGCTTACGATCTTTATACCATCACTTCACTATTCTGTATTTATTTATTTTTATTTTATTTTAAATATTTTTCTAATATCTTTAATTATTAAAAAGAATTTAAAAAATATATAATTTCACTAATAATTATTTTGTTAACTATTAAATACAAAATAAATAAAAAAATAAAAAAATAGTAAATAGATAATAGAAGAGTGATAAGACTATCATTATTCAAATTTACAACTGTATTTTGTAATAGAAAAATGCTTCTCCTATAAAAAGTGGTTATCGATGGTGGCCACCAATTGTATTTTTTTATTTTTATTTTTTTACTTAATTGTTAAGTAATTATTTTAAAATAAACTTGTATTTTTTATTTCTTAAAAAATATATTTAATGAATTTAAAAAATAATGTTTAAAAAAAAAAAGACAAAATTATTCGGTGGCGGTTTCGGTGAACTCCCTCTATGAGAGAAGCACCGTCCTTGGTGATAATGCAACAGACGCTCCAACTCAGTATGGGAACGATAATGGGCTTATGAGGACGAGACTAAGAACAAAAGTGTTATTATTATTATTATTATTATTATTATTATTATTTTGATAATTTTTTTATATTCTTAAATATTTTTAAAAAAAAATTCACATATCACTAAAAAATATTTTCTAAATCATTAAGTAAAAAAAAATTTTGTCAAGACCTAATTGAGACCCAACATTGGGTGACTCTAGCATTTTTATTCAATTATATTATCAACATTTATTTTAATCTTAATTGTTACTTGAAAAAACCTTTTATTTTCATCATTTTTAAAGAAAAATGATTTTTATACTATTTTTCTTTTATTTTTGAGGGTAGTCCAAATTATAAAACAGTAAAATGTAATGGTCAATGGTGTATTCTCTTTTTGAGGCAGCATCTAGGGTCTTGTGCGTTGAATCCGGCTATCGAGGACAAGGAATCCAAAGGGCGTGTGCAATTTTTTTTTAAATTATTATTAAATTGAAAGTATTTTTATTAAATTATTTTATAAATATATCTCTAATTTAAAATATAATTTTATAAAAATATGTAAAAATGATTATGTGCCTATTATTTTTCAAATATCGAAGAGAATATATGAAACTCGAATAGCATTGTCAATAGAAAAAGTCTAGATGCAGGTGCAACTCGGGCCAGGCCGTGGACGGTATCTGACGTGGATCTAAACACACTGTTTTTTAGTAAGTAAAACGGTGCGTTTAGATGGATCTGAAGGAAGTGTTCGGCTTGAGGTTAACACTTCAAAGCGGTGCGTTTTTTTATTTTCTTTCTCTCAAGTTCTCAACCCACTCGACGTCTCTCCCAAGTCTCTCTGTGCGATTTCATCCCCAGAGAATTCCAACCCATTTCTTGAGCATCCCAACCCATTTCCCTCCACCAGCTCGGCATCTCTTCTAGCCACAAACTCAGTGCAATTCATCCCTGACTGCGACTTCCCCGAGTTTGGCACTTTTCATCTGTTAAAATATTGGACGGTTTTGTTCAAGAGAGACAAAGAGGGTTTATCAATTGATTGATTACAGCTTTATGTAAAGGCTTCCCGATAATTTCTTTCAAATCTGATTTCTTGTTTTTTAATACTCTCTGAGCTTTGTAATAGTTTGTATTTTATTTCAAATTGTACAGCGTGTTTGTGTCAAGGAATTGTTGAATTTGTCCAATAGCTCTAGCTCAATTGGCAGCTCCTACCTTTCTAAAAACAGGGTGGCAGATGAAACAATGGATTCAAGACCCATTAATGGGTGTGTGCTATAATTACACCGATATTTACAGATTGAAAAATAATATTTGAATCTGGTTTTGAGATGCCCTGTCAATTTAAGTAAATGGAATAGGTCGGGTTGGATATTGGAGGCAGCTTCTCAACCATAAGGTGGGATGCAAATCAAAGATCCCACCTTCCAGATGAATAAAATCGGATGGACAAAATCAAAGATCTTACCTGGTTCGACATCGAGGAGTAGCAGGCGTGGGATCGATTTTGAATTGAAGTTTTTCTCTGCTGAAAAACTGCCGACAGAGATCTCTTTCCTTTTAATTTCAAGCCTTTTTTTTTTTTTTTTTTAATATAGCCGCTGCATGGCATCCCACATCATAGGTGTGCTCATACATGCATAAATTTTGCCTGTATGTAGCAGTTCTCTTGTCAATAAATAAAAACACCTCATCATGAAGAATTTTATTTGTTGATTAATTAGCATAAAGCTTAGTAAATGCAAAAACCCAAATTTAATTTTCATTAGTTGTCATTAATGCTCATTCCATAGAAGTTCATTCATAATTAATGTCATGCAGCTTTTGTTTGTTATAATAGCCTTAATTTGGATGTCTTAACTTTATGGTGATATTTATATTAGATGGGAATTTTATATGCATTTATAAAATATATAAGTGCTGTGTAATTATTTTAAAAAAAAATTTATTATTAAAAAAAATAATTTTTTATATGAGTCTTATATTTATTTATTTTTTTTAAAAAAAATTACACATTATTTATATACTCCACGATTGCAAATATAATTTCTCGACAGATAATGCCTAATATGCCATGGATAGTCAAAACAGTCCCGGCCAGCCCCACTTCACCAAACATTCTTGAATAGGAATGCCGTATACATTTTTCTCCTTTTTGTTGGGGGGGGGGGGGGGGGGGGGAACTGCATGCTAACTGGTTCGCTGCCATTTTAAAACCCTAATTGTAAGAGAAACACGAGAATTCACAATGATCTGCACATTCCCTTAATAGAAAATGAAGTACTTTAGGTTCTTAATTTCCAGCCATTTGTTCAAAGAGTTTCAAGTCATACAATCTTTCTGGAGGCCGGTGATCAACTTTGACCAAAACCTTAAAGATATGTTCTTTAAAAGAGCATATGATAAAGGTAGAGAAGGATTGGCATTGAATTTTGCTTCATTTAACAGATCAGGTTGAGTTGAAGTCATCAAAATTTAGTACATTATCCTTTTCTTATATTTCTGAAGAAAAAGACAAGTAAAACAATTCAGCACTCTTGAGGTGACAATTTTCATTAAGATATTTTCTTTTTATATAATTTAAAAAAAAAAAAAAAAGTCTTCCTGACCTTCACCCAATAAGAGATTCTAGATGCAGCCAACATCTGACACAAGCAAGAACCAGCCAATTTGCACTAATTAATTATGCTAAGATAAGAAGCTTCTTCTTGGTAATCACTAAACTTTCCTATCCAGACCTCTTGAGAGGAAAAGAAAAACTTTCAAAGTTGTTTTTCACACTTTAATCTTTAGGAATTAGGATTTAAATTCAAAAGCAAAAATATAAATCAAACCCATTTCCCAATGACTATGCACTGAAATTCTACTTAAAACAAAAATATTATTTTCCTGATCTTTAAATGGAACATATTTATTAGACATATCATGCTGCTCAAGCCATTAGATGGGTCATCATATATCAGTTCACTAGGGTTATAAGGCAGTAATCGTAATGGTGCTAATCATAGTGTACAAGATATTTTAAATCTATGCAAATAAAAATGATAATTGGACAGAAAACAGATTTTACACGAGGCCAGATGATTCTTTGACTTTTGGCCATATGGGCCTATGGGGGAGTGTTGGTCCCACCTCAGCACAGTAGAAGCAAACTCTAAAATAATTTATTTTAAGAAAACAAAAAATTAATTAATAAGAGAGAAAAAAAAACGCAGCATTTACATATTCGGTTTGTGAAAGTCAATACCTTTTCTCACTGTTTGTTGGGGGCAGCGTGGAAGATTGGAGAGAGAGAGAGAGAGGGGGCCAGCCTCGAGGGGTCAATGAGATAGACAGAACAGAGTGGGGTTATATGATTTATCATAACGGGGTATGTTTTGGATTTATTAATTAGTTATTATCGAAGTAAATGGGAAAGAGCATATATTGTGGAGGGTTTTTTTTTTTTTTTTTGCTTTTAATTGCATGAGAGAGAGAGAGAGAGAGAGAGAGAGAGTGAGTTTATTTGTTTGAGCTCTGCGTTTGGTGGTTTTGACCTGCGACTGTGTTCAATTTGTTCAGGGAAGCCCTTTTTCTTCTTCTACGTTCTTTAACAATTGTCTCGTGAATTTTTGGGATCTAGGTTGCAGGATTTGAGCATTAAAGTCTCGATCTTGCTTTGTTTTTCTTGGAATTGTATTTCTGTTGCGAAGTTTTACCCGAGAATGGTCTACTTAGAGTCCTAATTTTGTGGTTTGGAGTTGAATTCAAAATTTTCTCGCATTTCTTTGGTATTGGAAATTGAGATCCTGGAATTTCTGGGGTCATCCGAATTGCTTTGATGCATCTGTCCATATGGAAACCCATTTCCCATTGCGCAGCTCTGATTCTGGACAGGAAGAGCAGCGGTGGAAGAAAAGATGGGTCTGATTCATCTCTTAAGAACAAGAAAAACTCATCGGTTCTCAAGAAATTGCAAGAGAACAAGCTCAGGGAGGCTCTCGAAGAAGCTTCCGAAGATGGGTCTCTCTTCAAATCCAAAGATATGGAGGAATCCGAGTCGCTGGCCAACCAGGACGAGAGTTTGGGGCGTTCCCGCTCGCTCGCGAGGCTCCACGCGCAGCGTGAGTTCCTCCGAGCCACTGCCCTCGCTGCCGAGCGCACTTTTGAGGCCGAGGATGCCATTCCAGACCTCAACGAGTCTTTCTCAAAGTTCCTAATCATGTACCCGAAGTACCAGTCTTTGGAGAAGATCGATCAACTGAGGGCTGAAGAATACTCGCACCTGTCCCCAAAGGTATGCCTTGATTACTGTGGGTTTGGTTTGTTCTCGTATGTTCAGACTCTTCACTACTGGGAGTCCTCCACGTTTAGCTTATCAGAAATTACTGCAAATTTAAGCAATCATGCTTTATATGGGGGTGCTGAGAGAGGGACTGTTGAGCATGACATAAAGACTAGAATTACTGATTATTTGAACATCCCTGAGCACGAGTACAGTCTAGTTTTTACAGTGAGTAGAGGATCTGCGTTTAAATTGCTGGCCGAGTCGTACCCTTTTCATACCAACAAAAAGTTGTTGACAATGTTTGATTATGAGAGCCAGTCTGTGAATTGGATGGCTCAGAGTGCTAGGGAGAAGGGTGCTAAAGTGTATAGTGCATGGTTCAAATGGCCAACCCTGAAATTATGCTCCACTGATTTGAGAAAGCAAATTTCTAGTAAGAGGAGGAGGAAGAAGGATTCTGCAGTTGGTCTTTTTGTGTTTCCTGTTCAGTCTAGAGTTACTGGGGCCAAGTACTCGTACCAATGGATGGCACTAGCACAGCAGAACAATTGGCATGTCTTGCTTGATGCTGGGTCATTGGGTCCCAAGGACATGGATTCCCTTGGGTTGTCCCTATTCCGACCAGATTTCATTATCACATCATTTTACAGGGTATTTGGTTATGACCCAACTGGTTTTGGATGCCTTCTGATCAAGAAATCAGTGATGGGAAGCCTTCAAAGTCAATCTGGGTGTACTGGGGTTGGAATGGTGAAGATTACCCCTGAGTATCCTTTGTATCTGAGCGATTCCATGGATTGTCTTGACAGATTGGCTGGAATTGAAGATGATGAAGTTGCTGATAATGGTGATAAAACCTCTGAAACACGCCCGGGAACACAGCTACCTGCCTTTTCCGGTGCATTTACATCTGCTCAGGTGAGGGATGTATTTGAGATGGATCATGATAACAGCTCTGAGAGAGATGGGACAAGCACCATATTTGAAGAAACCGAGAGCATTTCTGTTGGGGAGGTGATGAAGAGCCCAGTCTTCAGCGAAGATGAGTCATCAGACAACTCGCTGTGGATCGATTTGGGTCAGAGTCCGTTGGGGTCTGACACAGCAAGCCAATTGAATAAACAGAAAGTGGCCTCTCCCTTACCACCCTTTTGGTTTACTGGCAGGCAGAACCACAAACGGCTATCTCCATTGCACTCTTCCAAGATACATGGCAGCCCTATATACGATGACAAGGTGGTAAACCTCGTGCCTAATGAAGACCGCAATGTACTATCATTTGATGCTGCTGTCCTGTCAGTTTCCCAAGAACTGGACCATGTGAAGGAGGTCCCTGAAGAAGAACAATTTGCAGAGACAAACCACACTTCACAAAATAGTAGAAAGCGTTTAGGTCATGTTCAGGAGATCCAAGAAGAACCTGAGACCAGAAAACCCCTTCCTGCTGGATCTTTGTCCAATTATGCATTGAATGGATCCTGTGTGAACATATCAACTTCTGCCTGTCAGCATCGCAGCCAAGAGAATGGCTCAACCTCTGAAATTTTTCAGGAGGTAAAAGAGAGTGCCATAAGAAGAGAAACTGAAGGTGAATTTAGGTTGTTGGGGAGAAGGGAAGGGAATAAATTTACTGGTGGTAGATTTTTTGGTTTGGAAGAGAATGAATCGTCAAGCAGGGAGAGGAGGGTATCTTTCAGCTTGGAGGACAATCATAAAGATAACCTGAGCCATACATTGGAGACAGGAGAAATCTCTGTGACCAGCCTGGATGATGAAGAGCAGAGCAGCGATGGTGAATATGCTGATGGGCAAGACTGGGACAGGAGGGAACCTGAGATAGAATGCAGGCATCTTGATCATGTTAACATGTTAGGTCTCAATAAAACCACCCTCAGGCTGCGGTTTTTGATCAATTGGCTTGTAACCTCATTACTGCAACTTCGATTACCTGGTTCAGATGGGGATGACAGCACAAATCTTGTTCAAATATATGGCCCGAAAATAAAATACGAGAGAGGTGCAGCTGTGGCTTTTAACGTGAGGGGCAAAAACAGGGGGCTAATCAATCCAGAAGTTGTTCAGAAGCTGGCTGAAAGAGAAGGTATCTCTCTTGGCATTGGCTTCCTTAGTCACATAAGGATTTTAGATAGCCCGAGAAATCAACGGGGTAGTTTGAATTTTGAAGATACAACGCTGTGCAGGCCAATGGAAAATGGTCGACATGATGGAGGAAAGGGCAGATTCATACGGGTTGAAGTTGTTACAGCTTCTCTAGGTTTTCTAACTAACTTTGAGGACGTTTACAAGTTGTGGGCTTTTGTGGCAAAGTTTCTTAACCCAACATTTATCAGAGAGGGTAGCCTTCCAACGGTTGAAGAAGGTTCTGAGACATAGGACCATATGCGTATCAATGGCTTTTTTTCTATTTTGAATATGGTTGAATGCTTTTAGCTGGGAAATTTCTTCAGAGATCTCCCTCAAAGTGAAAGATTCAGAAGCCTAAAAAAGGATTGGAAGGCCCCAGCAAGGATTGGAAGGTAATCATTTATGCACGGTCAAATACCAGTGCTGGAGCTCGTCCTCAGGACTCCTCAGCACATGCGGGTGAATTTGTTAATTCATGTTTGTTGTTACTCGGAATTCCGTTTTTCAACTGCTGGGTTCTGTAGAGTTGGCTTTAGAAACTCATGTCTTCCCAGGAAGTCACAGTAAACATGAAGTGGGCACAATTTCTCCATGGATTACGATCTGCTTTTGCATTACACTTCAATATATTTCTCTTTGTTTTTAGGTCTGCTATATTAAATTTCTTGGTTCTGTATATAATTAGCTTATTTTTCCAATTGTAGTTTGCAATACCACTCAGTGGCATGTTTGTTTTTCCCTCTCAGGAAAAAAGACTTGAGAACTCTGCGAACACAACTCATTAGTGGGAAGTTGCAATCTTCCTTAATTTCTGATCGAACATGGTCGTTTACCCCGTCTTGATCAGTTGTCTAAATCGTGTTTCAGGTCAAAGGCAACTAGTAAAATAGATGTGGTTTTCTTGACCTTGAAATCAGAGAGTTTTATGTTGCTGACAAAGTTGGATTTAACTTTGTTCCTTGGAGGGAATAAAAATGGAGGAATATTCTACTTAGACCTAGAAAGCATGATCTGATGTTAACAGGAAATAGATATTCCTTGCATAATGGGAAGAGCATTATCAAACTGGAAAAAGTTAAAGTAATCAAAAGATTGACTAGTTTCAATGTTTGGGTTCTGTTTTCTCGATTGTCATTGTCAAAATTGGGCCATAACCATTGAATTTTGTTTCCATGAGAATATAATGGTAGGTTTAATCATTCTGCTTCTTTTTTTCTCCTTTTTGACCTGTGGATTGTGTGTTCTAGGGAAAGCTTGAGTGGTCCCTTCGTCAAAGCTGGTAGGGTATGATCATGAATGATGACACTGTCCAAAACCTTCTTTCCAACTTGATAGTGAATCGTGATTATCCAAAACCTTTTACCTTTATTCTTTTTCCTTTGGTAGGCATGATTATCCTAAGCAAAAACCTGCTTCTTCTAGAAAACATAACGAAACATGCAACCTTACCCCGGACAAGCTTCACTTTCAATATGTTTTTATTAGGGTATATCTTTTATACCATCTAAAAAATTGAATAAAATATGAGAAAGAAGGGTTTGTTCTTTGACAAAACTGATTTATGTGAGGAAGTTTTCCTTCTGAAGTGGATATCACATTGCAAAGTAATAGATCTCCAAGATTTTGCATGTCATAATTGTCAGCATCATCAGGAAATACTTGGCTAGAATTGCAATATAAATGCTGGGAAGAAGAAGAAGTTTCTGTAATTTAATGTCATTATCATAAAAAAATAAAAGATAAAAAGTCTTCTTAGTGCAACTACCACAGAAAAGCCCTTCTTGTCATGATACCGTTGGCTGCTCTAGAAAAAGCCGAATGAACCATCATGTTTTAGGACAGATCATCCACACCCCATAAAGCATGGCTTTATATGGCACTGCAACAACCAAAAGAAGAATCCATATGACCATATCTAATAAAGAATCCATGCGCTTACGTCCTGATGGCGTCCTGGTTTACTAAGTAATGATAATTTTAATCCCTGAAAAATGCTCCCACCCTTCTCTTATTGGAGCATTTATGTCTTGCCAAGATCAACTAGGACTGTTCGGGTTTCAAACCTGGCCCGGGTTTGGGCTCTATCCGGGTTTCGGGTTGTACTTTTTTATTTTTTTTGGCGAAAGCCTATATTATTAATTTTTTTTCAGGGAAAAGATAATGTTGACAAGAATATTTTTCTTTATCTAAAAGCCTATATTCTATATATATACTGTTACATTTTTTTCTAGAAAAAATGTTGATGATTTTTTTAATATATAAAACAACTAATTACTTTTTTAACTAAATGCATCTAAAAAAAAAAGAAAATTCAATATTTCTCATGTAAAATGCATGCAGCACTACATATTACATTATTTGGTATTTATACATTATTTTACAAAACACAAAATTAAAAACTGCATACATTCTTCTTTTTGTAAGACTCGTTGCGAAGATCTGAGTTATTGGGACCTGACTCAAAGATGTGCGAAACACGACATTAACACCCTCATAAATGATAATGATATATATCTTTTATGATACGTATGTTCAATATATGGATTATTTTCATATAAAGAAAAAAAGTTTGCTAAGTGAATCTAAATCTCAAGATTGCAACCCATGTGTGTGATCCATCACTGATCATTGGTTGGGGACGTATGCAAAGATTAGCATTGAATTTCTATTTTGTGCAGGTTGTGTCAGGTATCTTTCTCAAGAGCAGATATGTGAAAGAAATGAGACAAATAGTGATGCTAATTTAGGTCGGGGATAAATCATGGCCAGTGACTGTTTTGATTGCTCGACCGTGTTCTCAGGTTACCATGTCTTGTGGTTGGTCTACGTTTGCAAGGGACAATAAACTGCAAGCTGGAGATGTTTGTGTATTTGAGCTGATTAAGAGTGACGATGATATACTGAAAGTATCCATTTTTAGATGCCTCGGTTAAGTGGTTGCTAGAGTTGTATTAAATTATATTCTAGGAACTTATTTGTATTGTTAAGATGCACACGGACAGCCATGGTAGGAGAAGAAGTTTTTCTATATTCAATTGAATCATTTACAGGTAATATATATTACAAAGAAGGGAATATGGATCCTGTATGGCATGCCATAAAATCAGTAAGTAAAGTTGGAAATATTGCTAAATGGAAAGATATTCTACACAAAATAATGCATAATAAAAGCAAATCCTTAATACTCCCCCTAAGTTAGAGCATGGAGATCTGTAATGCTTTGGTGAAGACATTTTTGAGTTGCTCAGAGGTGGAGACATGAGTGGTGGAAATGAGGCCCACATGCAATTTTTTACGAACAATATGACAATCAATTTCAATGTGTTTGATATATTCGTAAAAGTCAAGATTTTGAACGATATAGAGAGTGACTTGATTGTCATAGTAAAGGAGCATGGGCTGTGGATAAGGAACAATAATTCATGGAGAAGAATCTTAAGCCAAGTAAGCTCGCAAGTAGTAAAAGCTAATGCATGATATTCAGGTTCAACAAAAGAGCATGAGACATTGGATTATTTCCTAGCACGCCAAGAGATGGGGCTATTGTCAAATTGAATGAAGAGGCTAGTGGTAGAGCTCCGAGTAAGGGGGCAATTGGCCTAATCAAAGTCGGAATAGGCAGAGACTTGAAGGGAGTTTTTGGCTTGGAATAGAAGGCTCCTTTAGATAATTAGATGAGATAAGATGATTTTAGATGAGTTGAATAAAATATATTAGAATATTATTATTATTTTAAATTTTGAAAAAGTTGATTGTTTATTATATTTTATAAGAAAATTTAAAAAAATTATAATAATAAGATGAGATGAGATGAGATGAGATGAGTTGAAAGTTTTTCTGTATTTAAATAGACTTTAATCTAACATAATACCCGAATGACGAGGTGCATGCACCAATTGACTCGTCATGTTAACATGAAAGACTATGTCGGGCCGGGTAACGGTGAGCTAGATGATTCGACCAACCAATCGGGTAATGGCTATGTGGCGATTGCAGAGCCAGGCTACCAATACCAGTAATCACTGGCAAATGATGGAAAATTCGATTCCATATGCCTGATTTCATAATAAAGCAAGACAAGAACTGCCTATGGTGCAATGCATTTTGGTACTGAAAAGATGAGGGGAAGAACTTGGTAAATTTTATATCTTTATAGACGTAGCATTCCTCAAATGAATATTAAAAAAACAAAAGCACACCTAGTGAAGTTATAGTATAGTGTGAGTTGTGTTATGAACTACGAACTAATCCATGGTACTACATAAAACTTGTATTGACTTGCATGGTTTATATATAAACTTTTGTGTAAAATAATGGATGTTGGTTGATGCGAGATTAGCCGAGCTCCAGAAGCTCTGGACTTTGATTCGAGCTCGTGCTTTTATGTGCAATGCAGCTGAACTCGAAAGTTGACTTGCTGGGCTGATTCTGCTCGATTGCATCCTAAATATTTATGCGGATTCGGTTCCTACTCATTGGGTTTCGGGCCTTCGGCGTTCAGAGCTGAAACAAGAATTGCGATGTCTCGCAGATGGAGACGATAGCCCTGAGTTCTTCAAAACCTTCCTCCCCTTTACCAGCACTCACCAAATAATAATGCCTCTCTCTCTCTCTCTCTCTCTCGCATTTCCATTAGCATTCTGTTCTTTAATAGACAACGGTTGGTAGGTATGAGGGTTTTTTACTCGGGATTATTGTGTTTGCTTTGCATGCGAGGGTAAAAGTCCTTTTTTCTTCTTATTGGGTTCGCAGAATCATAAAATTCTTCTATATTTATTTGGTATGGTTAACAGCTCTGTTTTGCCGCAAACAAAGTAAATTGAAAAACAGGGCCCAGTTTTAGGTTTCAGGGATTCGAATCTTTCCCATACGCAGAATTTCATTTTCTTTTTTTGGTAAAATCTTATCATGAGATATACCCTTGGAAGTTGGAAGGTCAGCCAGAATGGAAGCTGCTACAGATACATGGGGCTGCTACAGATACATGGGGATTCTAAAAAGATCCCACTAAGCCACGTTAGTTTTTTTTTTTTTTAATTCAGAAACTGAACAGTCGACACTTCCCTGCCCAGCGTCCATCGAGTCCATCCCATTTCACAGATTTTCCTGGCCAACGTCCTTGCAAACTTCTTCAGCAATCCAACGCCTCTGCAAACTTCTTCAACAACCCAACGTCAGGTACCTCTCTCTCTCTCTCTCTCTCTCTCTCTCTCTCTCTCTCTCTCTCTCTCTCTGTGGCATTGTTTTCCAACTTTTCCACCCATTCTCTGGTTTGCCGTTTCTTGATGCTTTTTTTTTTCTCCTGTTTGTAGGGATCGCCGACGTCGTCCCTAACGTTGGGAAATATTGGCAACGAAGGTGAGAAACTTCAGAAAATTAGACGAAAATAAAGGTGTTTTTTTTTATCCAGTTTATTTAGTTTATTTACTTAACCCAATATTCTTGCTTTATTGGTTGATGGTTGTCTCTGTATTCTTGCTTTATTGGGAGGAGAGAGAGACAGAGGGATGGGCAGTGGGTTGTTGGCGACGGCGACGGCAACGGGTTGTAGGCTGGAAGAGAAAGGGAGGAAGGAGATGGGAAGGGAGAGCAGCGGGGTGAGGAAGGGAGAGCAGCGGGGGAAGAGGAAAAAAAAAAATTAAAACTGTCGGGGGAAGAGAGAGAGCAAGGGAGGGGGGATCAAAGAGAGAAAATAAATAAAAACTGACTTGCCAAGTCAGTACGTGGGATCCTTTGTGGTTCTAGTGTTTTTCAATTATTTATAAACGTAGTTGAAATTTGCTTAAGATGCATGTGATGGAACTGACACAAGGCCCTACGATTCAAAAGATGTTAACTTAGGTAATTTCATATTGAGTCAGTCTTCACGATTGATCGCTCTTTAAAGACTGTTATACCTGGTACATAAACTGAAAAACAATTATATTGACAGATTGTACATTTGTGGAGTACAAGCACTCGAGTTCAGGCCCTAGTTTAAAAGCTTGTGCTTCTTTTTTCTCTCTGTAACCACTTGAAGTTCAACCATGACTTCTCAAGGCCGGAGAGACTATGATAGTCAAGCAATTAGACTGAAATCCCAACATTTCTTCAAGATTATTCTCCCTCATTGTCTCCGAGACAGGAAACTTGTGAGCATATTCTTCTATCTCTCTCTGGTTTAACAAGATAACACTACTATTTGTTTGACATTGTTAATTTATAAAACCAATTATATAAAAAAACAGTTTATTAGGATTATACTCTATGATAGTGACCTGTTAGCCAAATTTTGTGGGGCTATCTTTTTTTTTTTTTTGGTAATTTCCAAATTCTTGGTCTAGTTTGATGCTATAATGCATGATAATGGCATGTGAAAGATTGATATAAAAAAAATAAAAAGGTGCGAGAGAAAAGAAGCTTCAGATTTTGCAACAGGCAACAAAGTAATTTATAGTGATCTTGGATTGGCTGGGGCTGTCCTATGCAAAATACTTTATTTATTGATCTCAGATTAGATAGGGCTGTCCTGTACAGTGTATTGTGCTGTCTCTCTAAGGCCTAGGCCATGCAAGTGTTTAAACACTTTCATGGCAGCAATTGGCTCAACTTAGATTTGAAGACTCAGATTGATGTCTTGGTTTGTACACCAGAGTTGTGGTGCTGAATGATGTTAGAAAGAAACCTGAATAAAAATGACATTTATCATAAAATACAGAAAGTTGAGGAAAGGGGGAGAAGGAGCAGGGACGTGAATATGAAGAAGAACGGGGGGAGAAGAATGGGGGGAGAAGGAGAGGGGGTAAAGGGAGAGAAGGAGCTGTGTGTGTTTAAATAGGAGGACAAAAATGACAATTTACATTTCTTTGGTGGAGGTGTGCAGGGAAAAGGGAAATAAATTCGCTTGTGTAGTAAAACTGGACAAACTTGTAGGATGATGTGTGGTACATGGTTTAGAGCATTCCCATCCCATGCCCTATATCACTGTTATCCCTAAATTATAGGGAAGAATTTAGAGAAAAGCTGAAAACCCCCATTCCCATCCCATTCCCTATTTTAGGACTTTGATTTAGGGGATGAACAGTGATTCCCTATATAGGTTCCCTATATATAGGGAATCACTATTCATCCCTTAAATCATCTTTTATCAATATTTTATTCTAAGAAATAAAATAAATTCTTCTTCTAATTATTTACACTTTCTCTCATACTCATATTTATTATAATTTTAAATAATAATTTTAAAAATA
Organism: Pterocarya stenoptera; assembly: GCA_003123785.1. NCBI lineage: Eukaryota > Viridiplantae > Streptophyta > Magnoliopsida > Fagales > Juglandaceae > Pterocarya > Pterocarya stenoptera. The sequence continues at coordinate 68,491 of QEOT01123597.1, forward strand.
ATTTAAATAATTACTAAAATATAAAAAAAGTAATTTTAAAAATATTATTATACCCATAAAAAAAAAATTTAAATTTTTGTTTAAAAGATTCACTAGAGTAATAGTTCAAAACATAAGAAAAAATATTGAGTAGTTAAATTTGTAAATGGAAGTGAGAGAAAAAAGTAATAAAGAAAGAATAGAAGAATATTATTTTTATAAAATAGAGAAAGGATAGGGAGTGAGATGTAGAAGGCTTTTTGAAGATGAGTAAAATTTAGGATAAAATTATAGGGAGTGCCATTTTTAGCTAAAATTTAGGGAACCCAATGAGAATGCTGAAGGGAGTGCCAGCTTTATGTAATGGAGTGTTAAGAGTGTATGGTCTTTTCAGTGAATAGTGTTGATAAATGAAGAGAACGACTGGGATCAGAGTATCTTTACATCTTTGGATACAAAGTTATCTTATACGAACAAAATCATCTCAAAGTTTCTCATCTTGTCTGGCTGTCCAAACACCGGCTTAATAATGTGTCAAATGAAAGTTTAGTTCTGTACGATTGGATTGATAACTATTAAATGGCGTTTCTCTTTCCCCCCGATTCCCTTAAAGAATCAAACTAAACAATCATATGCCAAGTTTAATCATTACTTCTTGAGGCCAGAGAGACTGTGCAGTGCAGTAACAATGGAAGATCCACATTTCTTTAAGAATTATCTCCCTCATTCTCTA